>JAOTRQ010045518.1:0-16657 GCA_028565875.1 Hoplisoma paleatum
GAGTGGGTGGGGGGGGGAGGGGGGGAGAGAGAGAGAGAGAGAGAGAGAGAGAGAGAGAGAGAGAGAGAGAGAGAGAGAGAGAGAGAGTTTTGACCAATAGTTCTGGTGGTGCAGTAATTGTGTGTGAGATGATTTTGTGTGTGTGTTATGAAACAGATATTGACATTGTTTGTGTGACAGGGTTAGAGCTGTGTAATTAGATCTCACTGTGCTAGCATGGCTGTGGCTATGTGAGACATCTGCATACCTTCAGGACATTTTTAGGACAGTTGTAAGAAGAAAGAGCAACTCACCTGCAAAACACAAAAATATTTTAAGTGCACTTTTATTTAGATTTTTAGAAGAGTCCAAAGTTTCTCAAAGTGCTGTAGTAGTGTGGAGAGACCGGTGTATATATTATATACATTGCTAAATGCCCTTTTGACAATATATGGAGGGGACAAGTTGGCAAACAGTGCCATCTGCTGAATATTAGCTGATGTAAGAGCTTGCATGAGTTTTAAACTGCAATATGCAGATTTATAGTTAAAAAAAACACCCTGCTCAATGGAAACACACACACACACACACACACACACACACGCACGCACGCACGCACGCACGCACGCACGCACACACAAGCACGCACACACACACACACACACACACACACACGCACGCACGCACGCACGCACGCACACACACACACACACAAACACGCACGCACGCACGCACTTTTCTTTTAGGTCCTTTTCAGCTTTGGAATCTCATTAAAATTATTTGGAGACTGGAAATTGGACTTAATGGAAATATAAAGAATGAATTAATGATTATTACAACTTCGACCTGACTGAAGCATCGCTTCTTCCCTGCTTATTCCACAAAAACTCCGTCATACTGTGCATTTGTATAGGACAATAAATGCTTTCAAGCTGTTCTATTAATTCTGACATGTTTTTGGGCAGGATGATTTGCAATCACACTAAAAACCGTCTCAAACTCCTGATATACTGCTGGGCGTACTGAAGTCTGACTACCAAACCAAGCATTCTAGATGTTCTCGGACCAAGATCAAGCAGCAGGAGATAAAAAACAGAATACCGCTCCAGATGGAGTCCATTGTGGAAAATATGCCCACCATCCACAAGTGCTCACACACAATAGTGTTAAACATGCACCCACACAAGCAGTCCCGCCTTTATACTGCTGAATAGTTTGGCACAGACTGATTCAAAGCTGCTGTGGGGATTCAACAAGATGTTTTCCCTTTGACACTGTCTGCAGGCAATGGGATAATTATTTTAACATTTCCCAACAATGCATAATGCAGCACTGATTACATTTTAATGACAATTCAAATCCATAGATATCAAATCATAGACAGTTCTATTTTATCAGCAATGCCCAACTACACCAAGATGAACAGACTGACTATTAATGCTAGCTAATAACTTTCTATTTTCAGACTCAAGCTCTGCATTCTATTCAGCATAGACTGTTGCTTAATCTAACAAAGACAGCTTTCTTCTTGCAGTGTCATAAAATGTGGTCAAAATGATCTATTCTTTGATTTTTTTAGACATGGAAGAGAACTATTTCATGCACAAGTAAGTAAAAATCTGCGCTTTCATTTAAAAAACACTATTTAGCCTAAGTATGTGGAAAAAAACAAGGAAATATCTAATGCATATTGAGATCAATAATATATGATTATAATATCAGTGTTTCTAAACACATTTATAATGTAAAATAAAATATAATAATTACATTACAAGTTGCATATATTCCCTGTATAGGTGTTCCTCCATGTACTCTGGTCACCTCCACTATTTAAAACAGTGATGCCAAACCATAGGAGAACAACATGGTAGATAAGGAGGTCTTTATTACCACTGTGCTTTTCACATATGTAGGAATTATTCCTCTGCATTTAACTTAATCCATGCAGTGAAACACACACTAGAGGGCAACAGTGAGCGCACATGCTCGGCGCCATGGGCAGCCCTAGCCACAATGGTCACGAGCAATTAGGAGTTTCAGAGCCTTACTCAAGGTGTGCCTCAGTCGTGACCTGTTGACTCGCGGAATCATTCCGAGATCATTCAGCCAATAATCGATCACAAGCCCAGTTCTCCATGAAATTATATCTTATATGAAATTGGTTGGGGACCACTAATCCAAAATATGAATAAAGAAAACAAGAAACGTTTACATTTTAAAGTAAAAGCATAATATTAAAAGTTCTCTTTGTAGAGATTTGTAACAGCAGTAGACACTATTTATGTTGATGCAATGCAATTTAAGATTTATGGCTGAATAACACTCATTGTAATTCAAACTTCCCATCATACACTTGCTTGCCAAGTAAAGTCACACAGAGATAATCCAGAGATGTTTACAGTCTGTTTAAAGCCCAAAGTGAAACCTGTTTGCCTAATGACATTATAAATAATTAGCTAAATGAATCTTTTCATATTCACAAATCCTGTCACATCCTAATTAGCAAGCAATAATGAATAAGAAATAATAACATGGCTTTATATATGTTACTTTATCACAGTATTCGTTCACTCTGGCAAAGACACACAACTACACCTGTGTATAGTAGCTAGCAGTGAGGCCCCAGATGTATTACACCTGTTTGCTCTTTGCTTTACGTTCGTTCTGCTCCGATTTCTCGTGCTCTTCACCTGCTTTGTGCACTTTGTGTGGCTAACACAATAACGTCTTACCTTTGGCTGAGTAGTATGCGTCCAACATTCTGTACAGTCAACTCAAAGCTGTAAAAGTAAATAGACTAAAGTCTATGTTTCGTACTCTATCCTCTCTGTTTCTTTTACTCTTTTTCTCCAGGCTTCTATATTCCCTCTACTTCTGCCCACACTAAAGTATGTCATGGCTCACTGTGCTACAAAGTTACAGAGATCCTCCCTCCGGTTATCAAAGCCCTTCCCATAACCTAATACCCAATACACAATGTTTAAAAACACAAATACTATGAAATGATTCTCCTACCATAATAATATGTGTTACTATTCCACTTTAGACAATAACAACCAAGAACGATGATGTACAATTATTACCAAAGCGTAATGTTGGCACAGGTTTAGGATTAAGAAAAGGCACACAGAGAGTAAATAATTAACCAGAGCATAAGCATGTTGTTCACATCAGTACAGTGCACAGGATTGATGCAGACGGTATTACTAGTATACCGTACTGGATAATTAGTTTTACCCCCTCCAGTGTACAGTAGTGGAATATTAGCTTGCTCTGCTGGTTACAAAGCGAACTACAGCAACCCACTAATCTCATCTCCTGTAGTCATTACATTGAAAAATGCTTTTCTGCTTACTGTGCTAATCATAATAGCTAATGTCAGGCAGATTCAACCCTAGATTTCAGTTATTTTTCTAATATACATAAAACACAATATAATACACATGAACAGTACAATGAAATGTGTCTACCTTTATTTGTTTCTGTGATGAATGTTTGGAAGCTGGGGTCAGTTAATGTTTTTATTTGGATTAATGTTACTCATAGCTTTATGGCACCACTTTTCTACTAATTGAAGTATATCTGACACTGCTGAAGATACTGATCACATCCGAGGAAGCTGTATGCGAGGTATCAGACGCCTGAATATTAATACATGCAAATTCGAACCACGATCAGAGCTGTTGCGAGCCCGCGCTCAATCCGTAGAGCAAACTGAAAATGCAGCATTCCCCAGTGAACAAGAGTCTAAGAGGCTGGCATTTGGTGTCATTAATGATGCAAAATGATTTTAGGTGATCATAATTTTCTCGTTTTACTTATTCGAATCTGTTTTCAGAACAATATTATCGAGGGAAGTATGGAAATAAAAAGAAACGCACTGACAAAAACTAAAGAAATGTTCATTTCCTGGGTACCACAAAGCATTTGTACCCAAATGGCTAGTGCCATTTTATCTGTATAAACATTTCCCCCACATCTTTACTCATACTGTACTTTGTTGGATTCATGCAGAGCTAAGAGAAACTTACTAGCTAAATATCACGACCCACATGAGTGTTCAGTTATTGCTGAAATGAAAATTAAGCTGCTTGTCTGAACACCACGACGTCACACATCTTTAAGAGTCAGTTAAGATGGGCAAAGCCAGGTAAGTATTTTTTAATGGTTCTGAGAAAGTAAATAATAACCACATTTCAGATGACTGGAATAGAAACAGTATTTAGTGTATTTAATAAGCAACAGATTAGGTTTGAGAAAGAGCAGCGTTCATGTGAGCACGGTGTTTAGCTTGATTGGACTCTGCAATTATCTTTCAAAATCCTGCTTGTTCGTGTGAATTGTGCTTAACTGAAAACACACAAATATGTGAACTCAGTTTTAGTTCTAATGCTATGAAAGGCGAACGGGCTCAAGTGCAATAGGACTGAACTAACACGCTAGAACTAAAGAACATTACAGGCCAAAGATGATCATTATTTTTATATCTATAGTATATCGTACAGAACTAGATACAATGAGTTTATTACTGAAAATGTTTTTTTTATCTAATAGTTATAATAATATAACACACACACATCACTAAAATAGATTTAAAAAGCAGTACTTTGTGTTTTTGTGTATTGGAATAAAACCAAAACAGAAGTTATTCATGATTAAATTCTTCACGACCCAAGAGAGAACTACACCCAGTACAGAATGTCCATCGATTGTAGGCCAACACATACACTGACCTTTTTGACTCACCTAGACCTGCGAGCAAATAATAGCAGTCAAAAAGTAAAAGTAAATCAAAGTACAGCCAGAAAACCCACACAGACACAAGAGCTAATCCGTAAAACTAATTGTAACAATATGTTAGTATAAATCGTACCAGTGCTAAGTGTAAAAGAGAAAAAAAAATCATAATAATTAAATAAATTACAATAATTGCTTATTAGTATATGGCTTGTGGGCGGCACGGTGGCTAAGTGGTTAGCACTGTCGCCTCAGCAAGAAGTCCCGGGTTCGATCCCCAGGTTGGGGACACGTTCTCCACGTGTTTCAGCGTGGGTTTCCTCCGGGTACTCCGGTTTCCTCCCACAAATAAAAAATATGCACTAGGTTGATCGGAAATGGGTACAATTGTCCCTGTAGCGATACGGGGTTGGAGAGATTGCTGAGTAACTCAGGGGGGATCGGTAGCGGTCCCCAAGATTCGGAAACTCTCGAGCTCAGGGTAGGGAAATGGGCAGCGATCCTAGTGCCAATAGGATACAGCAAATAGCCACTGTGCTATCCGAATGCACACCAGAATTAAACACAGACATTGTCAACAAAATACTGTAGAAAAACTGTGAGAATAATAAAAAAATGATTAGAAAGCCACTGAATGACACTGTCCTATAAGTAACTAGTGTACTAGTGTCTGTGATGCAAGAACCAATACATTGTAGTGATAAATAAATAGTGCCAGAAAAGGCATCCACAATGGCGACCCCTAACTGGATCAGCTAAAAGACACCCATTACTCATCGCAATAGTAAAACTAATCAACATACTTCCTGAACATAGAATTTTGCAGGATGCACCCTGCGCCATCTATAAATAGCAAAAATCACAAATAGAAAGAAAACTTGTTTGTAGAAGACCCCTGCCAATTCCATTAACACGCATCCTGACTTGTTAGAACAGAGCGATTTTAATGGAAACCCCAAAACAAAACAGGAGATCTCGGCTCTATCCACTACTCAGCACATAACAATGGGAGGCAGTAACAAAGTCATGTACACAATTGCCTATTGTCTCGTATTGCTTGATGTTATATTTATGCTACAGATTTCTGGTCTAAATCATGTAAGAAAAGAGGTCGGGACCTACGGTCGGTTTAGACTGTTTACCAGAATTGTAAAAATTACAAGGTGCAATGTCAGATAGAAAGAGACATTCGTTGTCTGATTATGACTTGAACAATCGCTTTGTAATGTGATGCAGCACAAGCTATACAGATGACCAGTCCCATTTTCTTTTCGGGCTTTGTTTAAAACACCTCTCGGCAGAAACACCAACAAAGAAATGCATGTGAAGCCATAAATGTTATCACTGCATACACAATTGCAATTATTTAAATGACACTGCTCGAGAAACTGGTTTAGTAAAGAATGATAGTGCTGGTAATGAGCAGCAGAGGGCAGTGCACAATAGGCGATCAAAAGAAAAAAAAAGGTCTCGTGATTAAGGTACAGAAACTGGTTCCTCACAAATGCTTGGTTCATGCTTGCATACACACCAAGGTCAACAGTTACCACCAAGATTCCACGGTTGGACCACTGATGCCACTGTTGGACCCCTGAACAATGCGCTTAACCCTCAATTGTGTTAATAAAAATGTAAAATAACAGGCATTTCATACATGGATGACATCCAGTGATAAAAAAAGATCAGTCAAAACAAAATGTTATTAAATTACTGTTGTTTCCAATTGTCCATTGTCCAAATGGAGCTCGTTAGTTGGAGTGCTACCATGCCTCCTTTCGTGTACTCAAAATAAGGTATTATTTACAACTTATAGACACAGGATCTGAAAGGGTTAAATGGGATTGATCCAAATTAATATTTATATTATGTGTGTTGTCAATGTAAAAATGTAAAAATATTTGAATGTGAAGAAACGATGCCCAAATCAAAATCTTTATTTCTTATTCAGTTATTTTCCTGAAAGTTCCAAATCTCATACAAAATTTTTGTTTCTGTAACAATAAAAAAGGTCAAAATAGTCTGAGACCCCAGACAATAAAATAATAGAACACAAGCAAGTAAATAAAAGTTTTTCATTCGGATTGCATGTTCTATATAATTCTGTCTCTTTAGAATATAATACACCAACTATGACAATGTAGTACATGTTTAAAATTTGTTAAAAAAGGTTTTAAAAGAAACTATGCATAAGTAAAGACTCACAATCTGATGTGAAAAAACCCCACATCTGCTTAACTCAAGACTTTTACTGTGACGCATTCACTGGCCTAATGGCACTTCGACAACAATTACTGCTGCAAAATGGGAAAAGAGGTTATGGCAAGGGGGTCTTCACGGTCTCAGGAGACCAGCAAACAGGAAGTCATGGAATGCAGACAATTTTATGAGCAACCCCAAACAGGAAGGCAGGGGATTCCTACCCAGACTAATGGCTCATATTTCCTTACCGTAAGCAAAAAAAAAAAAGATTTTCCATAATGATGACTTGTGAACAACGATTAAACTCAAGATTCAAATCCTATGTAGTTTAGAATTTTATTTGCCTTACTGTATCTGTTCTACAGTAATAAAAACTGTTAAGATTCATGATCTCATATTACCTCAATCTACAAATTTAGCAGAAATTGTAATCATATTGTAAAATATTAGCCTGTTTTGAATGTTTAGGAATCCATTACAGTTTTTAACTCTTTTTTTTAAATATCAGCACCAAAAACTAATTAGGTTTTTTAATGTAATTGATATTAGTACTTGATTCCCTTTATGTTTGTTTAACTACTGAATGCCACATATTTTTCTTGGGATAAATAAGGCATCCTTCCATCCACCCATGTTGAGAAATTCTGAAAAACATCAAGCAAGACAGAAACTGACACGACATAAATATATCACCAAGCTATTGCAATAACTTATGTTCCATGTATTCATTTATTCATTCATCGTCTAATGAATGAATGATTCATTCTGGCCAGGGTCACTGTAAGTCGGATGAATCCTTGTATCAGAAGGTTGTTCACCTAAAAGCTCCACAATAAACATAAATACCAACAAACTAGTATTATTATTATTTAAACCATAAACACAAAAATCCTGCCTGTTGTTTTATGAACTAGACCCAGCCTCTGACCTTTATAAACAGTGGTAATATAGACAATAACCACACGTTGAAATGAATGAATGTTAATGCCTTACAGATGTAAAAGATGCCATGCCATTTACCCTAATTAGAACCGTCTACAATAGCAAAAGAAAGTTCTGCTTTCACAAACATTCTGAAACTGTGAGACCCTACGATGAGTTCTTATGGAACAGAGTTCAATCTAGCAGGGTCATGTGACTTAGTATCGGAGTTACGAGATTAGCACTGAAATGCTAGACTTCACAGCCTGGTTACTGCAACTGCCCGATAGAGCCAGATTTATAAACTTAACACAACATAGTGACTGAACCAAACTCATATTACTCCTAGAATGTTCTCACGGAACAGCAGCATTTCAGCTGAGGAGAATGTACAAACTTTTTAGCGACATAGTGATGACACCATAACAAATGACTTCACATCCAGAGGAGGAATTTCTTTCTGTGTGGGGGTCAATCAGTGATCAAACCACTGAAAGATTGTTTTCATGGAGAGTAAACGTCAATTAATATTAATTATTACTATGCCCATTAATAATTATGTCATATATACGCATATAGGTGAACACATAAATCATAAGCACCGCAAAGTAATTTAATACCACAATGCTAGATGGCAGTGTGTTTCTGAGGGTTTACTCACGTTTGTGTTTACGCCCCGGTATGCCGAAAAATTATTGCTATATATTTTAGCTGATCAATATTAAACAGTTTATGCTTTTAAATGTTAGATAAAAAAATTCACTCAACAACTACTTTATCTACAAGCGTGCGCTCTGGTGGCTATCGCACTCCCACAGGTTGTCTTTGTCGGTACTCCTTGTTTTGAAATTTGGAGGTGCACATTGGGCTCTGTGAAGACGGTGCGATGGAGATGCACATGACGATTATCACAATCATGATTCAAAGCAGAAGTATAAATCAGCCATAAATCTCAGCAGATACCAGTCATATATCAGAGCATAGTTCAACGTAGCGCCCAGGTGAAACACTAGGGTTTTGTTACGACACCAACATTAAGATTCTGAACTCTGTCCGATGCCAACTAGGATGGCACGGCCGGACTTTATGGTTTGCGTTTTCAAATGCAAGGACCCTCATTAACAGATTCAGATGCCTGGGTGAAAAGAGCTGAGCTAGGACTGCACATGTCTTAACGGAGGTTTTAGCAACAATATACCCAACTCGATGCAATCCGGGATCCCGCAACAGCAAAATAAATTGGGAAAAATGAAATTAAAAAATAAACAAAGCTGCTTCTGTTGCTGCTTCCAAGAAACGAGGCTGGTTTCTAATATCATAATTAGCCATAGCAAACTATAATACCATTGTAATCACCTACTTACTCTGCATAGATTGGATATGAGGAGGAATTCGGTGGTCAGGTATTTGCTCTTTGGTTTGCAAGGTAAATATGAGGTTTTACTGCTCTGAAAAGTGAACGTGCTACCATTCTAACAAACCACAAAAATTGCATTTCCACAAAACTCATTAAAATAAATTGTCTGCTGTTGTAATTTTGTTCAATCTTTTTTAGTAATTTAGTCTTCACCTATAAATATAGTCATTTTTCCCATAATAATATAATGATAAAAAGAGGTTTAAACTGAATATCTATATCACACTCCTGCATCACAGGCTGAAATCTATGATCAAGCATAGATCAAGCAACAAACCATTAGTCTCATTATTTTATTTTGGGACACTTATGGGACACACTGGTGAGCATGTGTCAGTGTTAGAGGCATCACATTTTAAATACTCGTATTAACAATTGAACACTGAACACACACTGAAGCTGATCATTAGAAATAAATCCTTTTCTTTTTCTATCAAGTTTGCAAAACATTTATATTTCTAATGTGATTTCATAATATGTCCTGAAACGACGTCGTAGACATGGGTTCAATTAAGCAATGCTTTCATCCTAAATGGTTTTTAATCCTAAGGGTTTGCAAACGGACTACTCGGACTTGCAAACTAGCGCTATTAATACTACTGGCAGTAATGGATAGTAATGAAATAGACGATAGCTGGCAAAAAAAGTCTTTCACACGACCACACAAAAGTTCACACAAAACTTCTGTCTGTCTACAGGGGCTTCCGCTAACTCTGCAAACAATGCCAGGGCCGGACACCCCTCCCCAAGCATGCGATGCCATGCTGTGCCGAGTCGATGTGTGTCACAAAAACAACTCCTATTCACACACATGGTCATTCTGTGAAGACACATACATGTATTTTGTTCCCAGCAATAATTTGACCTGAAATGCTAGAATGAAATATTATTCTTATGCATAAACACGTGGAGTCACATGGAGAGACTGAAGCAAAAGAAGCCAAGTACACATAAACGGCTGCAGATGTAGAGAAGATACAGCAGAATGGAATGTGTGTACCTTTAAGAATAGTGATCTCTTTCTGGATGCACCTGGGTTCCATGGCTGGATCTGAAGTTACCGTGTTCTCAAAATATCCTTGATTTGTACGCAACGTCTCTTTTTAAAGCATCGATGATTTCACACCTGCTGGAGAACTACACCGTGCTCCTTTGCTCCTTTTATCTTCGTCTTTAGTGTCTATCAACCGTCAACAGAACTTTTAACTCAAACAGATTTTCTTTTACAGCCTGTCGTCCTCAAGCATAGGTTCACATGCCAGCACTCACTCACTCATCTAGAGTGTGTTAATGGGTAGGGGCGTGCTCCTCCCTTGATTCTTCACTACACAGAGAACTACACAGAGCCGACACGGAGCATCCTGTCTGAGCCAATCAGAGAATTCTCATTCACACAGGACAACCTTTTTACTGCAACAGTTTTCAGACATATGTTATTAGCTTTATTACTCCAACTGGAATTCTAATTTAAATATCACTTTTAAATAAGCAAATTTCAAAATACAAAGAAATATATGTATACTAATATAATTTGTATTTTAAAATACACATTTACATTTTCAGCATTTAGGAGACTTTCAAAGCAATTTACAATTACAACAGAACACCATTTTAACCGATTAAGGGTTAAGGAGTCCAACAGTGGTAACTTGGTGGTAATGGTACTTGAACCAGCAACCCTCTGATCTCTAGCCCTACATTTAGTTCTAGACTTCAATCTCATCTGCACAAAGCACTGGACTAGAAATCAAAAGGTCACCACTTCCAGGTTGTTACTTAAGCAAGCAACCCTTGATTGATTGGACTGTGTACTGTTTAAGCAAATAAAACCATCTACAAAATGCCAAACATGTAACAAAAAGACATTCTGTACAAACATGAAAAACTATATGAAGTTAATTAGTGAAAACATTGTAATTTTTTTTTATAAATAACTGAATAAATTCGGCATCTTTCTGATCACAAACCCAGTTATCTAACCACCAGGCCACGGCTGCTTCCTAAATGTCCCACCTTTCTTTAATTAAGGTTGGCTCATCTGGGCTCATGTTGGTCAAGCTTTAATCCTACACATCTCAAAGACTCATCTGTTAACTATTTATGTCACTAGAAGCACAAGTTAAATATGTGAATTGATTGGCAGATAATAAATCATAACCGAGTATAAACTGAGGATCCACCAGTGCGAGCTGTGTAAACCTACGCAGGAAACTAAACTACACACAGAAAGCACTTTTTTGTTTACACTATTGTTAGTATTTATATTTTGCACATGTACTTTACTTGTCTGGTTGCAATATATTGGCACATTTCTGGACGGACTGTTGCAATATAGCTAATGTAGCACACTACTGCACAATGTTCATATTATATTTTATTAACTTATTCATTTATTGCATTTCTTAATTTGTTTTGATTTCACTAGACAGGGAAACATGTTTCCTTACTGTGCATATGCCAATAAAGCTTTGAATTTTGAAGCTTGATTCTTGAATCTTTTTCTCAAATTAGCATCTCTAAATAATTGTATTATTGGTTCCTTCCTGATGTCCAAATCCACTAGTCATCACCGTTTCCCAATTTAATCATTTTCCAACATCCAATTTTATTTTCTAGCTATATGCATTCATACACCTTGTAACTTCAGACTAGCCCTGACATGAGCCCCCTTTGATACCCATGAGCCTGGGAAATGTCAAATTTACCTGACCGGTCATGGATTCATTTAGAGATCTTAATTAAATATAGATTTTCCAAGCAGCAGTGGACTGGTTGTTAAAGAACTGGGCTTGTGATCAGTTTTCTAATCTGAGAAGAGAACAGGTCATTACTGAAGAGCCTTTGAGTGAGGCACCAAACACCTAACTGCTCCCTGAGCGCCGTGGCTAGGGCTGCCAGCCATGCCAGACACGTGTGGTCACTACTGCCCTTTAGTGTGTAGTTTAGGAGTTTTTAGTAGTTTAGTTTACTGTTATGCAAATGTGTTTCACTGCACAGATGGTGGTGGACAGTGGTGAAAACACATTCTAAAATGATCCTCTTTATTCCTCCAGGTGTGTAAATTTAACATAAACAATCTTATCAATTCAGTCTAATTTGTTGTTGACATCATCAAGAAGCGATGTGGCATGCCAACCAGAAAAAGTAGACGCCTCCCGTGTTATTTCTTGATGCTGGGTGTAAACTGTCATGCACCATTGCAGTCCAATTGCTCGATTTTGGACGTCCAGACTAACATTCCATCCATATGAGGTCAGTAACCCGTATAAATCTGTAGAAACGGTCATGCCAACTTAACACAGAGGCCAAACATAATGACCAACCTGCCTCTACCCAGTGAAGAGGGAGTGTGGGTCATGAAAGTACAAACACACCCCATGTAGAGCGAAGGTGCCACATGCTTGTAGACATGCTTCAGTCTTATGAGGTATAGCAAGGAAAATGTGTCAAAGGTCTGTGTGTGTGTGTGTGTGTGTGTGTCTGCCTGTGAGAGAATAGGGAATATGGATAGGGAACACCTAATTACTTATCTTTGTCCCTACCTATTGTTAACGCTCTAAAGCATCCCAGCAGATGGTTGTTTCTGTCCCATGAGTAAAACCTTTCTGTGACAGCACCTCACAGTGGGATGAATAATATTCTCCAGTTGATGTTTACCTACTCTACAAACACAAATGCCTTATAAACTTCTAGCTTTTACCACAACACTGATACATTTAGAAAAACTGAAAAGATGACCCTTCCTACACAACAATACTTAAACCCATTATTGTGTTTAAGGTGCGACACTCAATTTCTTAAAGATTGGGAGCATAAATAGAGGGAACACAAAGTTTAAAGGTGGTTGGTTAAAGAAATGAGCAAGGTCGAGGGATTTCGGGTTTATTCCGGATACTCTGGTTTCCTTCTATAGCCCAAGAACATGCACTAGGTTAACTGAAGATGTACATTTGTTCCGTAGATACACAGTTTCTCATAACACAATGGGTTAGTGAAAGATTCTTCAACCCACTCTGTAAAAACACTGCTAATAAACTCTGGGTGGATTGGTAGTAGTTTTTAAAAAGGTTTAAGGTTTCAAAAACTGGACTTCGAGCAAATTCAAGTATCTAGATAGATTTGAAAAGCTTGAACAAAGAACAAGCAGCGCTACCCTTCATAACGAGTAATTGCACTGTCATACACACATAACGTCACTAGAGGTCGCGCTTACCCAGTTAATTGCAATAACCTTTTGCAAGCACGTCAAACCTTCATATCGTTAAGAACCAAAAGCACATCTGGCCAACCAAACAGAAGCAAATCACACTAAACCGTGTCAGAAAACACAGATAACTCAGGAAACACACGATTTAGGTCAGATTCCACAAATCTATGAAGTCAATTATATAAAGACCGATATAAAGAGCATCACAGCTCTTTAATGAGTTGGGATAGGGCACAAAATGTTTGTTGCAGACCAAGGTTTGCTCTAAAATTTCTTACTTTTTTACCTTTTTAATTTATTATACTTTATCTAAAGCAACATTATACATTACAGAATACAATCTGAGCAATTGACGGTTAATGGCCTTGCTCAAGGGCCCAGAAGTGAGGTTTGAACCGGCATCTTTCAAAATACTAGTCCTGTGCCCTATTCAATACTTGGCTGACCCTATGGCTGGGGAATATATATATATACACTCGGAAAATGTAGACTAAATATAATATTTAAAAAAATAAATACTATGGGTTTGATTCCAGATGAGGTTCAGGTTCTTTCTATGTGGTGTTTCTTGTGTCTGATAGTTGTGTCAGAAAAGGTATCTGGTATAACAACTAAATAAACTACACATGCACATCACAATCCACTGTCGCAACCACTAGGAGGGGGTAACATAATTGAGAATAATCAATAAATAAAAGAATCTATTTTTACTATTACAACTATTTATTTACTATTATTGTATAGTATTTGATTCATCCTGCTTTTTCAGTCTCTTTTAATTAATCTCCCACAGCAAGGACCTCTGTTTACAAGGACTCTGGCATTAAATGTTATTTGGAAACATAATTTGGAAAAATAATGAAGTGGCTTCATGAAAATGTATTGTTTTGTAAATCTCTCTCTCTCTATCTATTCGTTTATCGTCAGTTTTCCCATTTACGGGGTAGGACGTTAATGTTTGGAGCAGAGTTTTCTGTCCGGATGCCCTTCCTGACGACAACCACCAGTAAGTGGTGGGATCTTGTGAGACTACTGGACAATTTCACATTTCCGATCAACCTAGTGCATGTTTTTGGGCTGTGGGAGGAAACCACAGTACCCGGAGGCAACCCACGCTGACACGGGGAGAGCATGCAAACTCCGCACAGAAAGTCCCCAGCCCGAGCAGGGGATCGAATCTGGCTGTGAGGCGACAGTGCTAACCACTCAGCCACCACGCCACCCACAGATACACAAAAGTTATGTACATAATTACAGTAACAAATTACATTTACTCCAGGTTCACAAGAAAGTGCATTGTGCGTAGGGATTCTAGGGAAAACCAGGTTCCATTTTGACCCAGACCATTTAAATTACATTTACAGCATTTCGCAGAAAGTCCCTCATACTTCAGTTACATTACTACTATGCTACTGATGGAGCTTTGCTCAAGAGTCCAACAATATTATCCTGGCAGTGGTAGGGCTTAAACCAATGACAAAAAACTGTCCTAAATATTATTAAACATGCTTAGGTAAGTATAAACATTAATAAACAAAATAAATCATACTAAACTCCACCATGCAATCATACTTCTTGTGCTGCCCACCTGGATAGATTTGACTATTTTTTCAAATGTGTATCCAAACAAGGCCATCTAATGGGAGTAACATACAATATATATCTCTCTCAAATGGTTATGAGGAGTGAAAACCAAACCCAGTTTTCCAGGACCCATCTTGGTGTACAGCACTCACTCCATCAGTTATGCCACCATGTCATACATGTATATTCACTAACTTTATAAAAACACAATCACAAAATGTCAAAACATTAAAACATTTAAATTAAGATGTCCTGTCACTGCCTATTTATTTGTTATTTCTGTTCAAAGCTCATTGAGTGTTTAATGAAGGATGCTCTTGTTATCTTCTAGCAGGCACTTACAGGTAGTATAAGTATTTACTCAGGCCTTAACCCAACACTGTTCAATCATCCTGATGCCTTTCTTATTAGCGACAAGTTGTCACAGGAATCAAACATGAAAAAATGTTACAAACACATCTGGGCTCAGAAGAGTTGGGGTGGGAAAATCCCCTTTTGAATCAACAAGAAGGATTTGTTTCTTTAAGTGCAAAATAGAGAGAGTGGCCTGGCTTGTAATGCAGAGTGTGTACAGAAGAATTTAATTACAGCTCACATGAAATATCTTTGTGACCATGACAGGTTATAAAAAGTGGATTACATGTACCTAAATGTTAAGGAATTACATTTTTGCTGTAAAATGTTGAATGTTGAAAGATTAAGCATGCTTTGCCGATTACTAATTATAGGTATTAATTTAATGTTCTGGTTTATGTGGGACTTTAATTTGCATCGTAAAGGTTTGACAAAACATACATTTGCCTGCACTCCTGTTAATGCTAGGTTATACACTGATTAGACATAACATTATGACTTCCACAAACATTATTACGCCTCACTCACATTGTGCTGGTCCCCCTTTTTGCTGTGTATATGGACCAGCAAGTTAAGTTACAGTAGCTTGTCTGTTGGATTGGCCCACACATTTCTTTGTAGAGAAAGCTCACACAGACCAATTATTTTGTGTAATTGATTAACTACAATGCAGGTTTTTGGACTGTAGGAAGAAGAGGAGCTCCAGGAGAAAACTCACACAAATGACTCCACGCATAAAGCAGCTCGTTAAACCTAGGACCTTCTTGTTGTTATTGGTTGCAATTGTGCAAGTTATTACACATATAAAAAAACTCTGACAACTTGGTAGGTCGCATGCCACCAGTTAAAAAGCACTAGATTTAAAAATGGTTTATGGAATGGTCTGTACTTAATGACACGTTACACATCCCTGGTAGCATCACCGTTACATGAGGTTGAGACTTGACTGATGGTCTACAAAGTGTTTATTGCTTTTCCATGAATGCTATTATTAAACTTATTGGAAATAATCCAAAACAAAACACCATATGAGCTTAAGGGAAAAAACACATAGTCACCACATCCTATTCCTACAACTTTTCCATATGCCTCTTGAGGCTAAAACCATAAAACCATACAAAACATTGCCTTTTCCGCTTAATAAATACATGAGTTGTCTTGGTTTAGTTAGAATAGGTATCTACTGATTACAGATCTACAGCTACAGATAAAAAAACTCATATATCAATATATATCTATATCTATCTATCTATCTATCT
>JAOTRQ010045546.1:0-16647 GCA_028565875.1 Hoplisoma paleatum
AGTCCAAAAACATGCACTAGGTTGATCGGAAATGTGTAAATTGTCCCGTAGTCACACACAAGATCCCTGTAGAGATATAGGGTTGGGGAAAGACCTGGCAACCTACCCCGTAAAATGTAATTGCCGAGATACTCTGGGGGATCGGTATCGGTAACGGTCCACAGAGTAACCCAGGGTCGAAGTCGACTGAAGGGTAAAATAGAATAGATAATATTAACTGACTGTTAAATGTTTTGTTGTGTGTTCAGTCTCAGCATGTTGAGATGGCTAAGAAGTTCACCAGTGCGTTCCTGAAGAACAATGTTCCTAAACTGAGCAGTAAAGAAGCTGAAGACGCCCTGCAGCGTAAAGCTGTAATTCTGCACTATGAACGTGAAAAAAAGCAAAAAGGGAAGAAAAAGACGGCAAAAGGATTAAACTCCAAAGAGAGGAGAGAACTGCGAGTGTTTCACCTCAAACCTGAACATCACCGGTTTGTTTAAATTTGCCGTGCATACGATCTCGACACAGAACTATAAAAGGAAAAAGCCATGACATTGTCTTGTGTCGAGTCCACGCAGAAGCACAAGTGTCACGCTGTGTTTTTGTTTTCAGATATGAACTCTTCCTTCCTCTGCACGATCTGTGGAAGCAGTACATCACTAATCTGTGTAACGGCCTCAAACCTGAAAGGTAAGTGTCTGGAAGCATAATGCTGCAGCACTGCTATTTCATTCTGTTATCTTGATTTAGAAAAAAAAAGATTACTGACTTAAAAATAATTATAAAATGATGCTGGGAAAACTATTTACACAAGCTTCATATGCTTAATAAAATGTGTGTAGTAACCCACAGATGATCCAGCACAAACTTCTAAAAGCTGATTTTCATGGTGCTATTGTAACAGGTCAGTAATGATTATTTCTATATATTGTTCAATAAACAATAATCAGTTATTTGTTGCGTTTAATACACTTTCTGTGGTTTATCTCTACACAGCATATTTTGCTTCGTCTGACCGATATATTTCTAATTTCCACAGTTGTTCGATCTAAATGCCCATCCTATGTGGGTACCAGTGGCATCCTGGTGCAGGAACTAAAACATGTATTTAAATTCATCACAGAAGACGACCGGCTGAAGAGTGAGTAACATTATTTTTCACGTTAACACTTACAGCTGTGCAGAGACTGTTAAGGCATCACTGAGCTGAGCGGTACTAATAAACGCATATAACATCCTCTTAATGGCGGGTTAAATTTATTAGTATAGCTCCTATTCTACACATTGGTATTTCGAAGTGCTTCAAATCTTAGTAAAAGATTTAAAAGCAATAAAGCATTCCCAAGATTTAAAACCTCAACGGCTCATAAACTAAATCAGAAAACAGACTGCTGCTGAATAAAAAATGGTTTTTCATTATTACTTAAACATGCTTAACATATGTTAAACAAGTGAAGATGCAATGTAACAATAATGAACCAAGATGAGCAAAACTATGTTTTCTAAACTTCACGTGTGTGTGTGTGTGTGTGTGTGTGTGTGTGCGCGCGAGCAGCTATCCCAAAGAAGAACAGTGTATTCAGTGTGGACATGGGCAACTTCGTTACTCATATTTATGGCAGCAAGTTTAAACTGCGTTCCAGTGAGCGTTCTGCCAAAAAATTCAAGACCAAAGGAACCATCGACCTGTAAAGATGTATTCTCCTGTGGATCTTTAGTGTGTTTTGTTCATTGTTTTCATTTGACAACAAAGCTATGAATAAAGATATTTACTTTCTTTTAATTGAACCAATAAAATCTATTATTTGTTTTGTACTGAAATTGTCAAGAGTTTAAAAAAAATCTGTTTAATTATTTAGTAGCTTAATAATTCAGTACTCTGGCTCCCTCTTGTGATCAAATCAAGTAAGTACTTTAAATAAATTTTACAAAGTTTTTCGAAATAATTTAAAAAATGCCTTAATGGTTAATTATTTTCTGGTTAATCGGTGTATGCAGTTTCAAATCATAACATAAAATCAATAAATATAATCATTGTAAATTAGTAAAACGTTGCGTTATTTACATGCACTTTCTCAGACATCCGGTATCACCGCCGAAACGTTCAACATGGAGCTTTAAACTAACTAAAAATAAAATAACGTAAAAAGCTTTAATATATATCAAGCATTATTTCTATATTTTACTTTTTGTCAGGCTATGAAGCCGTAGCTTTCATTCGTCAAGAACAAGAATCGAATCCTAAAAATTAGGAGCCGGAGAGTCGGCTCCTTAGGAACCGATTCAAAGAATCTACCCATGTTAGAATTGCGTTTCATTTCTGATGAAGAAAATCGTTTTAATCTTCAGCAAACTTTCAAACTAAAAACATTCTTATAAAATGTTCAAAAACAAAACAGCTTGGTTTTCAGAAAGTGTAAATAAAGATGTGAGGAGATTCTGGGGTGAGTGAGCTGCTGAATCATCACGAATGAATCTTTAGCTAGCTCACGTTAGCGTCCGTCAGTATTTGTTTAATATTAATTAACGTTTAATATTAATTGCAGTACAATTGTTGCTCAAACATTTGACTGTATTTAAAGAAAAGACACCACGAAGACCATTGGGACGTGTCCCAATATGTTTAAGTCCCTACCAACATTAAGCATTTTATTTTTCTGTAACAGAACTACGACTTTATTCAAATATTTCACACACAGCAAGTAAACGACAAATTAACGTTATTTGTCGTTTCAAGAAAATTTATTTATTTATTGGTTTATTTTATATTGGTATTTAGGTTTCTTCTGCAGATTGAATCACCGCCTCAAACGACTCTTTTCATTCGGTTAAATAAAGAATCGGTTCATTTGTTACTTTGGAGCAGAATTTCAGTTAATCACTCTCCTGATTGGCTGTGAATAATCACTGTTTGGTCTGGAAGGTCTCTAAATAATAATTTTGTTTATATTCTATAATCCCCATCATCTACTGTAAATTATCGCCCATAGTATAGATATATGAAGTTTTATTTTCAGTTAAAGAGGCTGGAATGATCTCAGACTGGAGAACATCTGATTATCTCTTCAGCACAGATGCAGCCTGTCCTGATACACAGAGGTACTGGTTTTGTGATATTTTTGGTTATTCACCACCATGGCAATAACATGAATCATGTCGCTCAGTTGTACAGATCTTTGGATATTTCAGGATCCACTGTAGTGAGGAGTATTTAAGAGACAGAGCCACAGTGTTCCACAGTAACTACGTGAACACCTGTAGAGTACGGCAGAGTACCAAATCTGTTCCGCTCGCTCATTACCTGCTGCCTCCTCCTCCTGTGCAGAAGGGTAAGATGATTCGATCAAACCTTGGTTCGCCACAATCATGTTTCATCCCAGATTTGCAGCAGATTTACAGCATAACGAACAGGTATATTTTAGGGGCTTTGCTCAAGGGTCCAACAAAATCACAGTAGTGGGGCTTCCAACAGATTGTCCAGTACACTAACTGCCCTGTTCAATAAGCTTCTGATAGTACACAGATGCCCACACTGGCATCGTACAGTGCATGTATGTCTGTATGTTCTATGCAGTCTAAACATCAGCTATGGATTGATGGATCTCAATGTGTAAACTTTGTATTGTGTATGATTGTGCTCAGAGGTGAAGACTGTGATCGGAAGGTTTATTTGGGAGCATGAAGTACTCGTGGGTTGTATGGTGAGTATATAATTACGTACATAAAAATGGTAGGCAGTAAGCAGTTCTCAGTGTATAGCATCCTGTTTATATTATATACACAGCTGGAAAACGAAACTAGTGAGAAGGTTTCTGCCTTCCATCCTGATGGAGGAGGAACTGAAGAACCAATGAGGTAATCGGGGAGTCGAGGTTTGGGGTCATGGACAGTTTTACTATCAAGTACACACACCCTCAGAAACTCAAAGCCCACTGTTGTAGTGTTGATTTAGTTTCCGGCCCCAACACACACACATCTGTATTTGTCTCCTAGTCAGGGGAACGTGATGCTGTCTCCACCTAGAGATCCATCTATCTGTTGTGAGATGCAACTTTACCCTGTAAACAACATGATCTCAGGTACAAAACACTCACTCCTCATATACACACACACTGGACCCAGCAGGTATATGGGAATCCTATCATTTTAGTCTTCTTTTGAAAGTTTTCACTTTCAGACTTCATTGTGTTTCCA
This sequence comes from Hoplisoma paleatum, assembly GCA_028565875.1. Taxonomy (NCBI): domain Eukaryota; kingdom Metazoa; phylum Chordata; class Actinopteri; order Siluriformes; family Callichthyidae; genus Hoplisoma; species Hoplisoma paleatum. The sequence continues at coordinate 4,177 of JAOTRQ010045546.1, forward strand.
GGATTCGTTCACATTGAGCAGCTGAAGAAGTTTACAGGAGAATTGCACGACTTTCTTCCATCCCACTCAGAGTCTTACATCACACGTGCTTACAGAGAAGCTTGCAATCAGAACAAAGAGCAGGAATAATCAGAAGTTTCCAAATTTAAATGTAGCCATGCCAAGGCTCTCTGTTCAGCAATGAATCTCCTACCTCTCTATCTGCTCGGTCAAAATATCTCACTGAGGATTAAAACCTTTCAGCTGAGTGAAGACCAATCCACATAGATCAGTTCTGTGCTGAGAAACCTACGAAGCAGCAGTTACACTGCCTCGATCACGCATCCATTTAAACGTAGTGAGTGGAGCAGAATGAGTAAATGTAAACAGCCTTCCCCAAACTAATGACAAATTAAACTGTTTGTATCTTAAAGTATTGACTGTGTTTAAAATATCTTAACTGATTAGAAGGGTTGTCCAAAATCTTTTGCTTATATTGCATATATAACGTTTCAACATTTCAAAGATACTAAATAACATATAAAACTGTGACGAAACTGTTTAACATAAAAAGATTTTAGTAGTATTATAAATATATATAAAGTTTTTTAGTAGTATTCGATTTTAAATAAATGCATACACACTTCAGAGAAACAAACAATTAAAAAAACTTTTAATATAAGTACTAATAATAAAAAGAAAATAAAGTGATGCAGTGACTCTGCCTATAGTTTGTGTTCCATCATTTTCAGCAGCAAGTCCTTCATAAAGAAACACACATGACATACTGAAGCTGTATAGAACTCATACCTGCCGGGAGCTTTTCATGCAGGAACAGATAAAAAAATAAAAATAAAAAAACAAAACCAAAGGAAATGAAGAATTGTTCAGTTTGGTGCGGTCTCTCCTGCTGTAGACCAGACGATATTAAAGCGATGCACACGGTGATCAGAATCTCACACCCTACAGTCAGCTGGGCTATTGAATGTGTGGTCGTGGCTTTAGGATCAGCTTTCCCGTCTAAATTAATTAAAGATAGGATATAATTAGTTAAGTACTTTTTCATTATTGTGAGGTGTTTGATTTCTGAGAGGGTCCAGAACTCACATCATCACAGGACATGTTATACTCAGCCAGCACCGTCCGGCAGCGCGCAGCAATACTGCAGCAACAAGTCAAGGAGAATAATAAAATTATCCTACAAAACTCAAAAGGGACAGATTCTCTAATGCACTGCATGTAGTGTCGTTCACCACCACATTTACCATCTCGTTTGTGTTTTGTTAATTTAACAAATCAATGCTTTTAAATGTTGGATCGTAAACGTCAAGGCATATGCAGACTACATTAATTACAAGTGCGCTCACTCAATTATTTTGACAGCGATAGCAGAGTTACTACTCCTTGTGGTGTGTGTCATTTTTATGTGTAGTTACAATATTTTAGAGGTGCACATTGGGCAACGCAAAGAGACTAGGAAGTGGCTTGATGGAGAGACGTGCAAAGGTGTCACAGACACTTAAAAATCTCAATGCCCAATGTAAAGGTGTATCATGACATCTGACTTAAAATATGCTTGAGCTGAATTCACTAAATAATAAAGTATTCCAAGATGTAACCGTTTTCACACTGAACCAACATAAAAAAAAACGCAACACCACTCAGAACCCACAAAGTTTCAACAAATTTTAAAACGTAATCGGTGTTCAAAAAGAAATAAAAAGGTTTAAACATTTCAAGTGAAGATGAGCGGAAAATCGAACATTGAACACTTCAACTAATTAATGCTTGAGGATACATGGACGGCGCCACCACTCGCTTGTGGATTCCAGCGAAGAAGAGGCCGATGAGAGTGATGCAGCTGATCGTGAAAAATGGATGATTCCATAAAGACGATAAAAAGGAAACCTGCAAGACAGAAACACTCCAGGAATTACAAACAAAGTCCATTATTAAATATATTACTAACCCTTCTCCGAGCCTCTTCTAACCTTCTGAGTGTCGGGGTCTATTAACCAGTTCCAAGCTCCAGTCGCTGTGCACACCGACACCACGATCAGAATCACTGATAGAAAAACACATTCATAGAGCATCGTAAATCAGTTAAGTCGCAGTGGAAAGTGGTGTCTAACCAAATTAATCGACATTTACAAAATTTAGCAAAGATAATGCGGCACTGAGCGTATAGTCATAATGATTATCGACAGAAATCACACACACACAGGTTTCATCTGTAATGACAGAATAGAGCTACTGACTTCTCCAGCGGCCGGTCGCTGGCTGCAGACAGGACACATACTCGGTCAGTCTCTTCTCAAACGCTTTTAGATCTACAGACACACAGACAGAAACTCATAACCGACTATTAAGAGACAAGAGTTTTTAACAGACAAAAAACGAGACATTCTAAATCCCTTAACATGGCTAAATAAGTGAGCAACAGCAAACTTTAATAATAATAATTGATTACTCTTCATTAGTAATTATGCACCAGTACTCCAAAAGAGTGCAAGCACGATCTGTACCTACTGTTCATGGCACGACAGCATATTTAAGCACTTTAAAGTAATGCCTATCGTGTCTCCATCTGTGTTCTGCAAGCACTGGCTGGTTCATGCTTTGCTGTGTTTTAAGAATCTGTTTTCTGACATCTTCCCATTTATTAAATGTGCATTTCACATGAATTACAACAGTGGCGGTGGAGCAATTGGGGCAATAACTTATTAGCACTGAGCGGCATAGCTCAAAACAGTGTCTTCTTAAAAGGGATTAAACTAGTGGCTAAAACTAGTAATAACTTTTATGTGAGTGATTTTGAGCAAAGAACATGTTCTGGAGAGCCCATAGACATATTCTAACCGGTTTTTAAAAAATGCATATTATAGCGGCTCAGCGCCCCCGTGTGGCGGCTTTTGGCTACACATTCGAATTAAATCAAAAATCATTAATTAAGTACAGTTTTAAACCATTAAAAGGCCAAATTCAAAAGCACAGCGCTTGACAGAACGAACCTGGAACCCTGAAACGAAGTTCTGTCAGAACTCCTGTTCGTTCGTGGACGCTAATAAAGTGTCACACTTGCCAAACAGCAGTGTTAGCTTTAGCATGCTGCTAACACCCTAGTGAGAAATGAAATGTCGTATCAGGATTTAAGGACTCGTCGTTTAATCGAAGGAGGTGAATATGTACAGTAAAATCACGCACGTGTGTATCAATGTAAAACGTTATCAAAATAAAATAAATTCATACAAGATCATAAATACCTTCCGCTTGTTCTAACGAGTTCATCTCTGCACTGCGGCTGCGCGACACCACAGATCAGGGACCCGCCTACAAGCGAGCGCCCTGATTGGTCAAGCAACGCGAGTGACAGTTTGAAGAAGCGCTCGAGTGTTTAATGTTGTTACTATTGCGCGGCTTTTGTGCAATTGTGTTTCAATTAGTGGTACTGCTGTTGTTGTTGTTGTTGTTGTTGTTGTTGTTGTTGTTGTTGTTGTTGTTGTTGTTTCACAGATCAATTCATACCAAACAGCCAAATATAAGTCTGTTGCTGTTCTGTTTTGAAACTGAATTAATTCCACCTTTGAGATTGTGATTATTATCACATAAGGGTATCCTATGATATGACACAAATCAAATCCAATATGTTCTCCCAGCTTCCTAAACTTGTGCTGGTCCACATCTTGTCTAACATCACTTGCAGAGGTCTTGTGGATGATGTGGTGGACCTGGCAGGAGGTGGATTAAGGTGGATAAATACTTCTGTCTACTTGATGCAAGACAATGTTGTCGTTTTCCCTTTTATCATCGAGGTCACCTGTAGGAGGTGCATTGAAGTAGAGATTCACCGTATATCTGTTGTTAGTCTGTGAGTGTGAGTGTTTATGCTGAAAATCAATATGAGCAAAGAAAAATGTAAGACACAATCTCATCAGAAGTTTTTTTTAATAAGTTTTAACAATAATAAAATACATAATACAGCCAGCAGTTATTAACAGCATTTAAAATTAATCTAGTTCGTCCGAAAGTAGACAATTTTAGATTATATAAGCCACTTTTTCATTTTTTGGTTGCAGTTTATTAATCAGTATGATGTTAAACTTTTCTCTCAGTAGAGTCTCGATCTCACAATCAGGAACCTCCCTATTATTAATCAAGTCAACATCCTCATCAGGTTTAAACAAAACCTCGCTATACGTCCAGCCGACCAGAACTCTGAAGCCGGTCGGTGTCTGGAGCGAGCAGATGGATTTCTGGGTGAACAGAGACTCTGGGCTGGTCTGAAGGAACTCAGACGTGTCCACAAAATGCTCGAGTTCTCGTGGTGTTAGGAGGAAGGAGTACACCGGCTTGGTTCGGCGTTTGTCAAGGAGGCCGGAATCTGCAAGGGCCACATTCTGGATCAGTGGCTTTCTTCCGGTCTTCTCCAGGATCCATTTCTCACCATCATTCAGCAGGCGAAACACACCAGCAGGTTGAGGCTGATCTTTACCTGCAATCAGTTCTAACGGCCACCAGATTTGGCTGGCAACTCCGAAACTCACATCAGCAACGTACGACTGGCCATCGATCTCCACCAGGTTTATGAGATGTGAGTTTCTGTCACCGAAGTCGTTTATGAGCGAGTTGAAAACTCTGGAGCTCAGCGTGATGAACTTATAACCCATTTCCTTTAACACCCAGGAAAAAAGCAGGTTATTCTCACAGCACCACCCACCCCTACCCTCCAGCACAATCTTCTGGTAGATGCTCAGCAGGTTCGTGGTGGTGTGCTCTCCACAGTGGATGCTCAGGTTCTCAAAGGGGATTCTCATCACGTAGAGTCTGTGTACAGTTTGAAGCGTGGTCAGGTCAGGACTGAAAGAGACCTCTGTAAAGCCGATCCTGGAAAACAATTTCTTCAGCTCCATCAGAAGCTACAATAAAGAGTTAAGAGTGGTTCATATTACTACACAGACTCCTGATCTTAGCACAGATATAAACAATGACACATCTTGGTCACCGTGTCCAGATACATAACTCCCCTGGAAGAAAAATAGCAGCTTAAATTATGAATTCAGGTTAAACAAAATATAACTATCAGCTATAATAATACTCTTAGTCCTGCGCTTCAGCAGACAATAAAACAACTCGGGAGATCACTACTGCATAATTTTTTACCTGCATAATTTTGACTTAGTGATATATCACTGTAGCGTCTTACGTTTTCCATGAATTTCATCCGTAAATGAGTTCCATAATATTCCAATTTTTCTTGTGAGTAGTGTATGTGTATTGGATTTCAATAACAAATTAAAAACATTTAAAATATTTAAAAAACTTACGTTAAAATGTCAGGACAGCGAGAGCTTCTGAAAACCAAAGCAGGGTGTGATCAGGGGAGTGGAATCGCGCTTACATAACCCTTGGACCTCAGAATAGATGTTAATGATTACAGAGGATTGAAAAAAATGTCTAAGTTCATATTCAAATGTAAACGCTGCTGGCAATGAATCTGCACTGGATCAAAATACTCAACTAACATGTTATATACACATTCATTATAATTGTGAAATAATAATCACACACTTTATTTCACACACTAATTACGGATACTACCACAGATACTTTTTTTTCTCTTGTACAGATGCTCTGAAATCAATCAATCACACATTCGGGCGTGAACCATCAATAGTGATTTTTATTGTGTTTAATATTCAGTCTTCATCATAACATCAAACACAGTTACATTGTAAAAAAACACACTTTACAGAAACATCAACACACACAGAAGCACTTAACACACTTTCACACTCACTAATGATGGACCAGAATCCTGACCTGCTGGAGGACCAGAATCCTGACCTGCTGGAGGATCAGATCCCTGCACTACTCGAAGACTAGTGTTCGTGTGTGTGTTTGTGTTTGTGTGTGTGAGAGAGAGAGAGAACTGGCTACACAAACACACCAAGTATTGGAGGCAGAATAAACCTGAGAACAAGAGGTAGTTTATCAAAAAAAAGATACAGTATAAAATTCTGAATGGAGAACGGTGGTCCAGCACATTTGTATCAAGGGACGCCAGCAGATCGGTGCTTAAAATATTAATTATGGAAAATATTACACACTGAGCTGTTGTAATTCTACATAAAGAATAAATTATTCTTAAAAGGTGCTGATTTATTTACATTTGGATCGACGAAAAAAACGAACGTGGACCTGAAACATTACTAAGTGTAACACATAGCTAAATTAATTTTTTTATTAAGGTTTGTCTAAAAAATAAATATTTGTATTATATTTAGTTCACCTAAATGCTTCAACTAAACTTTATAAAGCCATGATAGTAAAAGGTGAGCAGCTCTAATCACAAGTAAATGTAGATGAGCGTCCCTGGGACTGATGTGTCTCATCTAGTCTCGTGGGTCACGTGAGAAATAGAAGCTCTCAAGCTTTTTAAAACACATTAAGATGCTCCAAGCATTATCACACCAGAAGAAGACATGGCTGTGCTAATGCGATGGTGCAACACCTGTGTAAAATCCCCTAATCAGATCCTGTAATAAAACCATACCGAAAAACAAAATGAAACAAAATGTATGAAATTATTTATCAAGTGAAGTGAGGATGATCTTTCGATCTGCACTGTTTTCATTTCAAGTGTTTGTGAAGATTTGTAGCACCTTTTACAGCCAAAATATCAGACTGCATGCTAATGTTCTACTCTACGCTGTAGCTGTTCCTGAACTGAGCATTACTGTACAAAGGAACATCTTAAAATAAATAGTTCAACCCACAACGTAGCCCACAGAAAACCCTAATACAGTTAGTGTTCTAACCTTCACTCACTACAGGTTGAGCCGTCTCAAGCCTCAGCACCATGCCCTTATTTCTGCTCCATACACAGTTGGCGGCACTAAATTGCTCTTGACATCAGTGGAAGTGCAATTGAATCTGGGACAGTTAAAAGAATGCATAAAATATAATATAAAGCAAAATAAAACTTTACTGTTGTTGCATGTAAAATTATGAGGTATTGAACATCCAGGCTGGATCACTCACTGAAACATAAGACGAAGTTTACGGTTACTCTGAGGTAGAACGACTTGTGGAAGTGCTATATGTTGAATTTTTCTTTACTTTACTTGCTTCATTAGTCCTTTAACTGGTTTCTTGGCATCTGAGGCCAGCCGTGGCCCGTTAAGCTCTCGTAATGCCACCCTGAGGTAGCTGAGGTAACTTCCTGTAGTAGATCCAAGACGCCCGGAGTCTGATTCTACACATCACTGATGCTGAGAAACCTTTCCTGAGATCCACACTGAGATCAGTGGAAGAACTGAGTAGCGTCATCCCTGCTGACCAGAGATGGAATCACCTGGAGGTCGAAACCAAACAGCAGAAGCACCCTTCTCCCCTCCCCCTTTTTACTCCTGATAGTGAGATCGAACCAGTCACACCCACATGAACCATCTAGCAATTAAACTCTACGCACAAAATAAAGAAGGAAGTAAAGAGAGGAGGCTCCTGGTGTAACCTGAGAGGAACAGTGGAGAATGTTTGAGAAGACTTTGGGAGCTCAGTGTGTTCGAGGTTCACTCTGATCCTCCACCTCAAGCCGATCATCCAGAGAAAGGGTGCACACCGGACTTAGTGAACCCAAAACCAGCAAACCTTCCATCTACAAATAAACAGCAATATTACATTAAATGCATATATAGCTCTGAAAAAATATATAATAATGTTTTTTAGTTTAATAAATTTAAATGTGACCAAAACAAGCAGTGTTGATTTATTGTAGTCTAATAATATAATTCTAGTTTATAAACGTAATACTGCTCGTTCTGATCAAACATAAATCAATACGTTAAAAAATACATAGCCAAACTAATCATGTGAAATTGACTATAATATTTCTAGTTTGATTTAATTATGATTAATAGTTTATATATTATTTATTACGCTCCACTAAAACTGATCAATACAGTTTGTGTGTGTGTGTGTGCGCATGTGTGTATGATCAGTTCTCACCGTATGTATATCAGTTGGACCCGAGACCAGCTTCTCCCTCTCATTCATTCTACAGCTGCCTCTAATGCTTTGGTGGACATGACTGGTACAGTGATGCCCAGTCAGGTCAAGAGCTCCATGAGAGGATGAGGAAGAGTCCAGCACTGCAGCTGCGGTCACAACTGTACTGAGTCCAACCTGAGGAACTGCCCGCTCCGTCTTACACGGCACCAACCTGCAAAGACACAGACCACGTTCAGTATACCAGACCCTCACGCATTACCAGCACACCGGACGCTCACATTGACCCGGGGTTGAGTGAAGAGTAATTAAAATGTTGAGGACACCAATGTGCTGCTTACCTGCTGCGATAGCTGAAGATTAGGAACAGGAGACAGAAGATGATGCAGGTGACTCCAATGTGGATGCCCACAATGATGCCTGTTGTGGAATTCTTCTGCTCCTCCTTCAGGCAGTCACACGGGACCTTCAGAACTGCTGAGAGTAACAATCAGGCTCAGAGAGTCTCTCTCTCTCTCTCTCTCTCTCTCGCACACACACACAGCTTAAAGACACTATCAGGGTTAAACAGACACACACACACACGCACGCACACACACACACAAACACCCATCTAACACATAAAGTTTGTCTGTTGATTTGGATTTTCTGTCTCACTCTTTATATTAAATATTAAAATGTCAAACCTACTAAATCAGATTCAGCTTCACCTGGATCACAAAAAATTAAACATGGACATTATGAGTGTGTGTGTTTACCTGATTTCTCTATTCCCTCTGTCAGTGAGATGAAGCGCAGCGTGGCGTTTCCCTCTCCAAATTGATTGAAGGCCAGAAGCTTGATCTCATACAGAAGAACTGGCTCTGCAAAGAGGAACACAAACAAATGAGACAACACTGTGTGTGTGTGTGTGTGTGTGTGTGTGTGTTTGGAAGGTGATGATACACACCCATCAGGGTGATGTAGTAGAGGGTGATATTTCGGGTGAGGGTGATAGGCCCCCTGTAGAGCGGTTCGTGGACCGAGCGGTAGAAGAGTCTAAAGCCGTCATGCTGACCCATTTTTGTGGATGGTTCCCAGAGGAGCTGCACCAGGCTGGAGTTTATAACCTTGGTGTAAAGATACGGCGGAGCAGGTACTGTTGGGAACACCATCGGCACGCCAGAACACAAATAAAACAGTATTAATGGAACATTGTCTATGTTATGTTATAAATAAACACAAATGCTGTATATCCAACAGAAAATGAAAGGAGAAAACAGAAAAGTCTGTGATTATGATGAGGGTCAGACGGGTGTGTGTGGGCATGTACCCTCTCCGAGTGTACTCTCCTGGACGATGTTGGAGGATCTCGAGGCTCCGTGAGAGGTGTAGGCTTTGATATAAAAGCTGTAGTTTGTGGATGGTTGTAGGTCCCCCACCAACCGCTGCAGGGTGAGTTTACTCACGGCCTCCTGATACTCCATCTCCAACGGCTCTGAGGAACCACAAACACACACAAAAATGTCAACACCAGGATCCATAATAGGAATATTAGAATATTAATCTTAGAATATTCTTATTAATACTTTATTATTAATTAGAGACAAATTAGAGACATTTACTCTTGTACCTGTACTCCTCCGGATGTGCAGCACGTAGCCGATGATGTCATGTGTATTCTGGGATGGTTCTTTCCATGACACTTGTATAGAGTTGGGGGAAAGAGCTAGTGCCCGAACGTCTGTAGGAGCACTGGAGAGCCCATCATCTGCCCACAACACGGTGAGCCGGGCACTGGCCTGGCACGAGCCGACACCGTTCTCAGCAATACACTGATATATGGCTTCATCCTCCGAAGTGAGGCTGGAGATACTCAGTGTGCTGCACGAACAGAGAGAGAAAAAAACTTCCACTCACACCTAAACACCATCATCAACACCATCATCATCATCATCATCATCATCATCATCATCATCATCATCATCATCATCATCACACCTCCACTCTCAGTACAGATCAGATCATTGTCCTCTGACTTTTCTCCTCACCTGTTGTTGTTCCTGAGCCGGACGTGAAGCCCGGGTTCCAGAACCTGACCGTTCTTCAACCAGGTGAGATGGGGCATCGGCTCACCCTGTGCCAGGCACGTGAAGATGGCACTGGTGCCCACTGGACGGGCAATGGACTGTGGAGGCTGAACAAACTCGGCTGGAGCTGACCAGAGAAGCAAACATTAACAGATTTAGTCTTAATGTGTTTATTAATGTGTGTGTATTTAATCATCCTGCTGCACGTGCTACACTCACACGGGACTGTGTGTATGTGTGTGTGCGAGTGTGTGCGCGCGTTAGTCATACCTCGTACCACCAGTCGACCCAGAGCTGTGCGACGGAGTCTTGTTCCTGGTTTGTTAGCCGCACAGACGTACACCCCTGAGTGTTTCACACTCACGTCGGAGATCATGAGGTTACCCGAACCCACAACTTGAATCCCTTCCACTCCAATAGGGCGCCCATCTACACCAAAGACAAAGCAAAAGGGATATCAGTCACACAGATCCATAAGCACACACTGCCAAGTTAATCGATATAATTGTACATACATTTCTAAAAATGTAATATATATTATATTTATTACAAATTTATATTAACTATTATCATCATAATTATCATTATTACTGTTAATAGTAAGGGACCGAGGAGGAGTAAAGTCTAGGTGTAGAAAAAGAATGGAAGAGAAGTGAAGAAGTTGGGGGCTTACCAAGGCGACTCCAGGACACAATGGGACGAGGAGAACCCGTAGCCACACACTCAAGGATGGCGGTCTGGTGCACGGTGAGAGTGAGGTTCTCTGGACCCACCACAATCTCCGGCTCCTCAAATCCTGATCGAGAGTCTGAGACCAGAAAGGGGAAGATAAAGAGAGCAATAGACACAAACACACACACACACACACGCATGTACACCTGTCTATACTCTGAATCTGTCGTGGCCTGTTGGGTCGTTAAAGGTTGCCGGTTCAATTCAGAGAGTCAACAGGTTATGACTAAAGTTCCCTACAGATCTCCAGGTGCTTTATCTACGGCTGCACACTGTGCCTGTCATGTGTGTTCACAGCTGCCTCTAGTGTGTGTTCACTAGTGTGTGTTAACATGTGTTTCACTTCACGAATTGGGTAAAATGTGGAAGAACAAGTGTAAAAAGTGCTGTAAAAGAGTCACGTACATGCATTTACATGCACATATATACACACACACACTAGTACCTGAGACGGTGAGCCGGGCCTCAGTGCTGTGCTTCACTCCGGCGCGGTTGTGAGCGCCACACCCGAACACCCCAGCATCACCCTGAGTCAGAGAAGTCACCTGCAGCACACCTGTGGGTAAGAGTGTGTACCTGCGCACCACAACACACAGGTTACACACATAAAATACTCATGTTAATATTAATTGTTTGTAATTAAATTAAACATGTGTGTGTGTGTGTGTGTGTGTGTGAGAGAGAGAGAGAGAGAGAGAGAGAGAGAGAGACCTCTCATCGTCGGTGTCCACAGGTCGTCCATCTTTCTCCCAACTGATGAGTGGTTCTGGTACGCCATGTACCTGACACTGGAACCGAGCCACACCTCCTGACTCCGCCCACACAGAGCGAGGGTGCACATGAAAATCATCTAAAACTGAATCATGTGTGTGTGTGTGTGTGTGTGTGTGTGTGAGAGAGAGAGAGAGAGAGAGAGAGAGAGAGAGAGAGATAAATAGAAAACCTTTTGCACAAGCACACTACATGACCTCAGACACACTTATACACATACACACACACACACAGATGTGAGTCCCAGATGTTATTAATAATGCATTAACACTATGTAATAAACACACTGTTTCGTTTCTGCTGAACCCTGTCCATTAGGACCAATTATAGAGCAAAGCATCATAGTCCTGCAGCTGTATTAAAGGGATTGTTAAAGCTCAGAGAAAATTAATAACCGATCAAAAGGTCTACACACACACACGAATGCATGAAGTACACACAAGCACACACAGACATACGCACATGAACACATGCTCGCACACATTGTTTAGGACCAGCCACAGGCGCAGGACTAGATATAGAAAAGATGTCGCTTCAAAACCTCACCCTAGGTTTCTGCTGTTGGGCAATCGAGCAAGGCCCTCAACCCCCAGTTGCTCAGACTGTGAGCTGTGATATAAGTCTGCTAAATGCTGAAAATGTAAATGCATTAACACGCGTGTGCACGCACACACACACACACACACACACACACACACACACACACACACTGTCCTGCTGACAGCAGTAATGAGCTTCACACCTCTCAGCCGGAGTTGAATAGCTTCCACTCGAGAGGAATCTTCACCAAGACTGTGGTCATTAATCACAATCTTGGGCAGCACACTGCCACCTCAAATGTGTGTGTGTGTGTGTGTGTGTGTGTGTGTGTGTGAGAGAGAGAGAGAGAGAGAGAGAGAGAGAGAGAGAGAGA
>JAOTRQ010045565.1:0-16641 GCA_028565875.1 Hoplisoma paleatum
GGAGTACCCGGAGGAAACCCACGCTGACACGGGGAGAACATGCAAACTCCGCACAGAAAGTCCCCAGCCTGACCCGGTGATCGAACCCGGGACTTCTTGCTGTGAGGCGACAATGCTGAACCACTCAGCCACCGTGCCGCCCAACTAGTAAACCATTAATGACCAAAAATTAAATCTGCCGTAACATACAGATGGTGAGGTCAGATTTTGGCATAGTCTCTGTTGTCACAACCAGATTGTGTCAGGAGCTCAAGCTACTGGTGGATTTTTACATATTTTTATTTATTTTTGTAAATACAATGTCCTCTATAGCTTGTCTGCTTTTAGCATAATGCACTCTAACAATGCCACTTTAAGCAGTTACTTTTATATACAGTGGAACCTCGGTTAGCGAACGTCTCTTATAGCGGCCAATTTGGATAACGACCGAGAATTTCTTTTAAAAAATAGTACCAAATAGTACTATACCCGGATAGTACCAAAATTCTGTATAGCCAACGTCACCACGTCAGCTACGTCACCCACAAGCGAACAAGCTTAGACCAAGCAACATCCATGCTCCAGAAACACTTACGATCAGTGGTTTGTTTACTTTATCTTCACTCATCCTTTTTATTTATTGATTTGTGTGCTTTATTTTAGTAATATAGCCCCTAATCATGGCTCAAAAAAATCTCTTTCGAATAGCGACTACCTTCTTGGACGGGATTGTGGTCGTTTACCGACGTTCCAATGTATTGTTAAGCTGGATAATTGTAGCATGCATGGGAAGTTGACACAATGATGCAAATGAAATCTAAAAAAGTTAATTACTGTGTCCCATGGTTTTCATTTGCAAAGTCAATGTGTAATAAATAACTGGTCTCAGTCTATAAGCATTATTGTTGGTAGATGTGAACCTACTGTTCTGCACTGGACTCTTGGGACTTTCTTTCCTCTTTCACTCTACCCACACATTTAAGCCACCCTTGTGAGAAGTGGAAAAGTTCTGCCGGAATGCTATGTAGTGGGACCTCTAATCGCTAGCTTGATTGCATTGTGCAGCATTTAAGTGAGTGGGTGGTGTGGACTGTTTTCCCAGAAACACTCACCACATGCCCTGATTATGCAGATCACTTACAACACAGCCAATAGGCATCATGCTCCTAATGGCTTTATAGCAAATGGGTCATCTCATCTGATGAACACTTTCTTTCACCACTCATCTATAATAATAAAATAATTCCACAACATTTTAAGAACAGATCATTGTCGCAATATATATTTATGTATTTGTTTTGTATTTGGCAATGATGTACTGTAACAACCACACTGTTTACCGTTCTTTATTTACAAACCCATTGCCTTGATCATTTGGTATATTAACACTGATCAAGCATACCATTATATCTACGGATGTGTTGGTTCCCCTTTTGCTGTCAAATAGGCACGGCAACTGTGAAACACTGTGTACTCTGACACGTTTGTTGTGTTGTCAGTAGTAGCGGTCAAAATGTTATATCAAGTCAATGTACTGTGTCTAATTTGTGTTAATAAAATGTGTTAATTATTTGCTGCTACGTGGCCCTTAGTCTCAAGTTATGCAACAAATCAAATCTGAACTGGCAACTTGAACCTAAAGCCATATATGTAAAGATACAGTACGTGCAGCTAAGTAGACCTTAAACGAGTCTTTGGCTGTTGTTAAAGAAATGCAGCCAAGAAAATGAACCAAAGATAGCGCTAAACCAGTGTTTAGTGGCAAAAGTGCAGTGTGTGTTGCTTAGGAAATTGAAGCTGCAAAAAACAGTAGCACAAGTAGCTGCTTCATATCAGAATGAATTCTGAATGAATGATCTCCATATATTAAAAGCATTTTCTAGCACAAACAGTTATTATTTACCCAACCAAGCTATTTATTCATTTGTATGCATGTCTAACCGTTTTTTTATTGCCTTATTTTTGTTTATTTAATGTATAAGATGTCATTGATGGGAAAATTTGCCTGTTTAAAACTCGAGCAACCTGGTTTTATACATTGATTTAACAAGGAAATATACTTTTAGATAATCTAGTTAAATATTATGCTGGTTTTATAGCGTATACTAAAAAAAAAAGAACATTGCTTCAGAAAGATCCTGGAAAAAAAATCCATGGCCTGAAACCTTTCAGTATTTTATGTGTCTCTAACTCAGCTAAGTCAATAAAGTGGCAAAAAGAGCTGGATAACTTCCAGTCCGTGGGGTATTGGAGTTGTCTTCCTCTCCTATGTGAGTTCAGCAGAGCACGGAGAGCATAGACTGGCTCACCATCAATTAGGAAGGTAGGAGGTGGTGTGATAGCGGGTGGGCATTCCTGGAGGGCTTTAAAAACTGCATGTCTAATGAGAAAGACAGTAATAAATAGAGATGTTTTATATTTGGAGTTAAAATCACTGGGCCTATTGAAATTTGCATCAACTGCAGTTTTTTTGGTCAGGAGCCATTCTTTGACCGAAAAAAATCCTGGCCAGTGTTCCTGTATTCTAGAGCCTCCCATAAGTGAAAATCAGGCTGCTGTTTCTATGGTCGAATAGCCCTCTTAGGTTGTGTACTGACTCAGACCATCTCCTGTTCATAATTAAGTTCTGTTTAATTAGCTGTGTTGGTGCACTCTGTCAGCAGTTTAAAACAAAATTTTCAGACATAGCAAAAAGCCCTAGAAGTCTAGAAGCATTTGCATTAGTCTTACAATCAGGTGAGGATGCCACTATGGAAAGGTCCAGATTTAAAGAGACTAGTGTAGCCAGTTTGTCTAGATTCGATTCTGGCATATTAGTCCATTCTTTCAATCCAACACGATTTTGGGCTTAGTTAACCCAGTTGAATTATTAATGTTAACAGCTGTGCTGAGTTAATTCACCGAGCAATGGCAATTTCAGCAAGTTCTCCAATCTTTGTTAGTGCTAAAAGTAGATTGGTTTCCAACACTAATCTTTTACAGCAGCCTACAGTACTTAGGCCTAGTCCACATGAAGATGTGAATAGTATCATTTCAAAAACGATTTTCTTGAAGACGGGACCCTATCAGAAAAATGTGTCTCCATGTGCGTGCATACAGCTCCACTGAAAACTCTGTAGTACGTTAAACTTGGTGGAAGTGTGAAACTGCCACAGAAACACGTACTGTAGCACTAGATTTTGTTGTAAATCCGTAACGAAACTGTTTTTTGCTGTAGTATAAAGGTAGCACCGTACGGTGCCATATTTGTTGATATTCATAGAGTGAACCAAATGTGGTTTACAGAGAGAAATGGATGTATAATGTCATTATTCATATATGCATTCAAACACAATACAAGGATTAAGCTACCCATCGCAAGTTTTTTTCTTTCTTTCTGTGAATGGTATATGTCACTGTGCAATACAGGAAAATAAGGACTTATAACATATGCAACTATGACTTGAAGCTGTAAAATTTTGAAACATTTTTAACGTTTTTGTTTTGTTCACTGCAAAGTCGATTCATGCAGTTCTATAAATAAATTAGTTCTATGATTAAAAGTGTTAGCTAAAACATTGAGATCAACTAATTATTAAGTAAATTAAGTTATTATGTTGTTAATATTATGTTATTAATATTGACATTAGTTATTCTTTTTAAATCAAGGTTTATTTGTCACATACATGGTACATCCAGCAGTACAATGCTTATTAGTACATGACTGCTCAGTCATGACATAATAAACATCGTATTAAAATAAATTTTGTGAAATGTTAAAAGTTTAAGTAAAAAATATAACATGATGGAGTGTCTAAAGTGCCCAAATATTGATAAAGAATTCAAGTATAAATTGATAAACGCTTGATTTACTATGTATTAGTCTTGGTTGCTATTTTATTTATTTTTTTAATGGCTTCCAAAAAAAAAGGTCCTTCTTATTCTCTCTGTCTTGGTTTTCGAAGCGGAAATGTATACTAGACAGAGAAAACAGTTTATTGTTAGGGTGATTGGTGTCCTTGACTATTTTTGTGCCCCCTGCACAGCATTGTTTCCTGAGCTCAATCCGAATGAAGCTCTCAGCCGACACACAACCATCTGCAAGAGTTAGTCTTTCCTGTATGTTTCTATATAATCCAGATACTCTTAGATATTTGTGATTATTTAGCATCTGGCAAAATAAATAGTTACAACTTTTGGTTTTTTAAAGTTCCCGTAAAATGAGGTACATATTTCCGTACAGGTGTAACACGTATGCTACAAATGTTTACCCATTGTTAACTCCTCTAATTGAACAATATAGTTGTAAAGAAAATACATTAAAACTCAGATCAATGATTTTTCGGGAAAAAGGTTTTTATGGTGATCAAATAATGTTTTAATGGCCATTGTTATAGTATCAGAACTCGATGGCTGATTGGTTATAGTCTGGCCATCGACCAGCTTCTTATTGGTTGTTGCCAAATAGAGATATAAATAGGGACTGGACACTTAATGTTTCTTGCAGTATATGGAGTAATCAGAATCAGTTTTATTGGCCAAGTATGTGAGTACACACTGGGAATTTAGTTTCGGGTGATAGTTTTTCTCTAGTATAATCCAGGTAAAGAAATGAACCACAATCTGTACATCAACACAGAAACACCAATATATATATATATGGCGGCACAGTGGATGAGTGGTTTAGCACTGTCGCCTCACAGCAAGAAGTCCCAGGTTCGATCCCCGGGTCGGGCTGGGCACTTTCTGTGCAGAGTTTGCATGTTCTCCCCGTGTCAGCGTGGGTTTCCTTCGGGTACTCCGGTTTCCTCTCACAGTCCAAAAACATGCACTAGGTCGATCGGAAATGTGAAATTGTCGAGTAGTCTCGCAGGTTTCCACCACTTACTGGTGGTTGTCGTCAGGAAGGGCATCCGGACGGAAAACTCTGCTCCAAACATTAACGTCCGACCCCAGGAACTGGCAAAACGTACGATAAACGAATAGAGAGAGAGAGCGAGAGAGAGAGAGAGAGACTAAACTCATCTCCAGAATAGATTCAGTTCCTTGGACAGGTCTTGTTCTCGGTTTGTTTGTACTTCATGATGATTTACTGACACGTTTAATTTTACAAACTATTCGTCCTTAATACAGCAGAACCACGTGTAGCTTACAGATGTGCAAGTAAATAAATTCAGAGACTAAACTAAGAAACATATAAATGTTTATGAAAATAGTGAAATGACTATACTATGGCGTGTACATTTGATACGCTGAAAATACATCATGCGCAATCAAAATGATTTAAGGAACTGGACTAGATCAAACTTTCTTTACTTCCTCCTTTTGATGTCGCAAAGCGACCCGGGTGCATTGGCACTCGATGCGTAACCAAAACTTCCTTATATGGTTTTAGAAATAAAATATATTATTTTAAAATCTGATGCAGCTGCAAAATGCAGAATGCAAAGCAAGCGATAACGAGCCTCATCCTAAACCAACATGCTTCAATAATCGTTTCAGTCCGTTTACACAGAACAGAAACTCAACTGCACGCAAAGATAGAAACACACACCAGCGTGGTTATTCATGTGCATGTTAATGTGAGTTTAAACTTACACCATAAAGAGGTCCGACACTTCTCCCTAAAGCTCCTGTCACGTCTCCCACCAGTCCACTACCATCCACCCATCCGTCACTTCCTTCTTTCAGGAGCAGGTACTTCTCTCCGCCGGGTGGTG
This sequence comes from Hoplisoma paleatum, assembly GCA_028565875.1. Taxonomy (NCBI): domain Eukaryota; kingdom Metazoa; phylum Chordata; class Actinopteri; order Siluriformes; family Callichthyidae; genus Hoplisoma; species Hoplisoma paleatum. The sequence continues at coordinate 5,679 of JAOTRQ010045565.1, forward strand.
GTTCTTCATGCCGCGGGAGTTTGTAAAGATAGAACCTTAAAATGAGATAAACAAAACATAAACAGGATTTAGGGTCAAAGCGTCTGATTCACAGATCTGGTCACTGGTTTTAGGAGACCAGTGACCAGATCTTTCCAGATCTTTCCTCAATCTATAGAGTTGTGTATGTACAGGACAATTCGGCATCTCTATTTGACCTAGTGGCTTGGTTTTTTTGGACTGGAGGAGAAAACCGGAGCATATAGAAAGAAAAAAACCACACACACACATAAAGAGAACTAAGTCCCGGATTGTCTTATCGGAGAATCGAACCCGGGACTTCTTGCTTTGAGGCGACAGTAAGTCGCCCTGCCACTCAATGTAGTTCCATGATTATGAACACTGTTATAACGGCTTTAAATGTTATAACTGTGTGAACGAACCAGTCCACGGCGTTTCCTTCATCATCATAACAGGAGACTGGAGAAGCGTTTGAGGAATTGGCGCCCTCTGCTGGATTAAACAGGACCAACAGCACTAACAGCAACATGCTGAGAAAAATGAAAGAAAAAAAGCACAACATTAATTAAACATTAAATTTCGTTTAAAGGTAAAAGCAAGAAGATTTTAAGCTTCATCTAATCCCAGAAGAACTTTTTCCGTCTACTACAGAGGTTGGTTAGGGTCAGTTACTCAAAGAGTAAAATATAAGGTAGGTTTGTTAGCTAGAACAACACAATAAAATGCAAAGTTCCAATGCTACACATTTACCTGAATGACTTTAGAAGACCAAAAGATTCCATCTTAAATTCCAGTAATTATCAGTAAGCCGTGCAGCAACAGCTGTCACATAACGGACCTGAACAGCTGGCTCGTGAATGCTTATAAACACTTAATAACACTTCCACTTCTTCATTTGGATTCGATCAGAATCACAGACTTCCTATATTGTCGTTGTGTGCGGTGTGACGGGTGTGTAACGATCTCAGTACACAAACATGACAGGACAATGACAATGTAACACCCTTGTGAGTAAATGAGGGTTTAGGGCCTTGCTCAGGGGTCCAACAGTGGCAACTTGGCAGAAGTGGGGACTCACACCAACAACCTTCTGAGCGCTACCCAAGTACCTTAAACACTTCACCATCACTAGACCAAATTCCTTCTGATTTCTGTGTGAAGTTTGCATGTTCTCTTCTCATGTGTCTGGGTTTCCTTCATAATTCAGTTCATAATTCTACTGTTCACAATTTATATAGTAAAAGTTTATAATTCTACTATAAAATTTCATCATTTATATAGTAAAAGTTTATAATTCTACTATAAAATTTCATCATTTATATAGTAAAAGTTTATAATTCTACTGTAAAATTTCATCATTTATATAGTAAAAGTTTATAATTCTATTGTAAAATTTCATCATTTATATAGTAAAAGTTTATAATTCAATAATCATTTATATAGTAAAAGTTTATAATTCTATTGTAAATGTTCATAATTTTACTGTACAAGTTTATAATTTATATTGTAAAAGTTAACAGTTCTACAATAAAAGTTCATATTAGCATAAACAAACAATTTCTAAACATTCTTAAATGTTTATTGTTTATTGATTGTAAAATCGAAACACGTTTATTTAAACACGTGATCATTAATATTAACTTTATTTTCTCTACACCTAATATCTTCACAATAAAAAAATCATCGCTTACCTGGACTAAATAACACGTCTAATAATCAACACTGAACAAAACTGATGGTCCAGAACCTCAGAAATAAATTAATGTATTTATAACTTTTATTTGTAAACAAACTGCAACGTGTTTCCTTCTTCTAACGTTATGCTAAGCTAAATGCTACCGGGCGCTACTGACCTCTTGCGTTTCGAAGCGGTACTACAACTACACGTCATTACACGTATCACGTTAAGAGATTCACTCGAAAGAGGCCCCGAGTATTTTACTGTGACTAGAAGACTTTTACACAGAGGTATTTTTCCTCTTTGCAATAAAACACACATTTGCATACACGAGTGTAGACACACTACCTGGCTACTAGTGCTGGGAGTGCTGGGAGTGCCTTACTTGCATGTTTTTGGACTGTGGGAGGAAACCAGGGTTCCTGGAGTAAACACGGGGAGAACATGCAAAGTGCATACAGGAAGCCCCTGGGCTGATTATCTCAGTTCTCAGTTGTATCTGGAATATTCTGGACTATCACCTGGACAGAAGTTGTAGTCTGCGGTGTATACAGAGGTGCTGTAGATGCCAGCAGTTTCACACTGTAGTCCTGTGCACACAGGGGAGGGTCGAGTTTCACTAAAGACAGACACAGAAGACAGACTTCAGAGTGGCTGAAGAGACAAAGACAGATGGATGAACAGCCTCTCACCTCGTTTTTACTTGCACTTCCTCTATCGGGATTTTTATAACATCCCTCAATGCTGGTCATTACCATCTGATGGGTATGGATGTGTGCTAAACTGACTGAGGAACCGTTATTAACGCTAATCCTGCAACTGATTGACTCTTCGTACCTTTATTATAGAGGTGAAGAATAAAGATGTGGGCACCTGCTTCTGTCCTGACTGTCATCGGCATTTCTCTACAAGGTAATTCTATTTGATTTAAGAATGCACTGGTGGTAATTTTCTTCAGTATAAAGTTACCCAAGTGCCCTTGCATGTCTTTATCCTGTTAAGTTTCAGGATCGTTTGGAAACAGATGGACCATCAGCTTCTCTCGATCTAACATCTGTACGTGGACCGGTACCACAGTGACCCTGCCATGCCGCTACGACTACCCAGCACCCTTCAATGCCATACGGGTGATGTGGTTTCATATGACGACCGATAATCGAGAGTTTGCCTACCATACAGATGCCGGTCTCATTAGCCCGTCCTACAGAGACAGGGTCAAGTACATGGGTGGCTACAAGAGGTGCAGCCTGCAGATCACAGGCATCAAGCTGAGCGACGTTGGTCAGTATCACTTCAGGTTCGAAACAGACCATCAGCAGGGCAGGTGGACGTCGGCTGATTTTGTTGATCTTTCAGTAACAGGTATGGAAGATCAGTTTCTCAAGATTTTCTTGTCATCACGACACCTGTTAGTGGGTGGAATATATTAATGCAATCATGGGCAATCAAGGGCTGGTCCATCCAATAGATGACAGTGTAGCTTAGTGGGTAGAATTTTGGGTTATCGATCTGAAGACTGGTGGTCCAAATCCAGGCTCTGCTTCACAGACCCTGTTGTGTCATGGATGACCCTGTGCTCTCACACCAACTTCCATACTATAAAATAGCCAAAGAAGTTCATCTTAAATGTTTCGTACCTAGTATAGTACACAAACTAAACAATAGTTAATACACACAAGAAATCCACCAGTTTTTGTACAATCTCATGTTATTCGAATGCCCTGCTTATTTACTTTATGTGCAGATCTTCAGGTCCATGTGCATCCACCACGAATCAACAACATGTTCGCCTCGGGAGAGACTGTGTTCCTCAGCTGTGTTGCTCGTGGCTGTGCCGCTACAGGAAAAACATTTGCCCTCTATCATAACGGGGTCAACTTGGGCTACTCAGATAAAGTCTCAACCATCTATAACTTCAAACACGAGCATGCTGGGAGCTACTACTGTCGACCTGTCCCACCTCAGAATGTACAATCGTCTAGCATCACACTGGCTGTGGGATGTAAGTTCACTTCCTCCGGTATTTACTTATACACGACACCTGTTTATCTACCTACTCACCATTCTTCTATTCTACCAAACATGGACTACATTGTAGATTAATACTGAGGGCATCCGAATTATGATTTTCACTTAATGTTCTCTCAATCAGAGACGAAAAGTCACCTGTAATGACTCCCCCATGAGTTCTTAACTTCCCCTTGCAGTCCAACACATCTTCTTGTCTTGATGGTGTTTTTTGCTATTTAACCAGATGCCCCACGTTACACCATGGTGCAGGTGACTCCTCAAGGTCCCATGGGAGAAGGTGACTCTGTAACTCTGACCTGTAACAGTGAAGGTGCTCCAGGTGTGGAGAGCTTTGCCTGGTTTAAAGAGGGTGAAAGCGGCAATGTTCCAGACAGCTTTAAGCCTGAGCTTAGGCTGTGGACTCTGGACTACCGAGACCATGGGCAGTACTTTTGTGTGGCTCGTAATTCTCTCGGAACCGACCGTTCCCAACTTGTACTAGTCAACGTTACATGTAAGTGAGTGGTTCTGAACACGCATGTCTTATTGCTTTGTTTTCTAATTGAAGGAAACTTTTATTTACCGTACATACATTGCAGAAGTCCAATCGAGAGTTCTGCAGCTTGCTGAGCTTTCGTCGGTCAAAATGAGGTCACAAGTTCTTATGAAATATCTTCAGTTCTGGCTGGACATTAGGCAAACTGGATCGTTTTGTAACCTCACAAGGTTAATGTTCAAGTATACAAATTTAGAACTTACAGGAACTCTACAGGAAGCTTGGGCCAACTGACAAACTCAAATCTTGTGATGTGTATCAGTCTACAAAGCTTTAAATAAAATGGGGAAGAAAAGTGCAGAACGCCAGTCTCATATATTTCCAGGAATTTATGTATTTGATTTAAAGGATGAAAATGAATCTCTTCAGCAGGTCTATCAGTACTGCTAAAGACACAATTTAAATAATTTCAAAAATGTCAACTTATTAATAAAGGGACGGTATAGCCTAGAACGTTGGTGGTTCAAATCCAGCCTTTGTTTTGTCATGTCTGACCCTGTGCTCTCATGACAATTTTATTGTACTAAACATCTGTATATGTCAAATCAAATCAAATCAAATCAAAGTTTATTTGTTACATACATAGTTATACACAGTACAACCGGCAGTGAAATGCTTTATAACCACCGCATCCGAACACTCGAAATTACGGTTAACAAGCTAAAAATAGGTTATAAACAATAATTGTACGCATAATTTAAACTACAATTAATAAGTAAAAAAGTGGGAAAAGGTAAAAGAAGATAATTTACAAAAGTAGAATGAGCTATGTATAAATATATAAGGATAAAGTGACCATGAATGTCCAGTGTCCAAAGTGACCATGTGTAATGCATTTATTGACAGTTGGTCAACTAAGAGTTTTCAGTTTTGCATTCCTACCTGAATTGAACCCACTTGAATTCATTCTCTCATTTTTTATTTATCTAGACCCTCCAAAGAACACGAAGGTCCTGGTGACTTCCAAAGGCAACGTCATGGAAGGCCACCTAGTCAATCTAACTTGCATCAGCAATGCCAACCCACCCGTGGAGAAATACGCCTGGTACATGGTCGGCGCAGGTCAAGCACTGGCCAAAGGTTCAGTCCAGAACCTCACGTTTTACAGTGTGCAATCACACCATAGTGGACAGTATTTCTGCATAGTGTGGAGTGTGTTGGGCACCGGAACGTCGCCCTCCTTCACCTTATCTGTGCTCTGTAAGTTCTCATTTCGTGTACTTTAAGCTCTGTTGCTGGGATGTATAACAGAAACACTACAAAACAGTTCAAAAGCTTTACAAAATGTTGGTTACTAGGGTTGTGTAGCACATTTAGTGGATCATGCAAAAATAAATATGACATGAATGAAGATTTCAATATAAATTGTATTATTAATTAGAACAATACAAGACTGTATTATACAATGTAGTATTGAACTTGTGTGAACGTTATGCTTCTATGCATCTAATCTGATCGGGTTTCTAAGTGTGAAACTTTGTCTCCTGGTGGCTTTCATTAGTCCTTGAAAAATCAATCAAGCTCAACTCCATCTCATCATTACATTTCCAGCAGTGACTTATACACTATTTTTTTTTTCTTTGCCGTTTATCTGTTCTGGTTCTACAGATGCCCCTAAAAACACTTCAGTTTTGGCACATCCGTCTGCTGTGATCGAGACAGGAAGCTCTTTGACCCTGACCTGCAGTAGTCAGGCAAACCCAGCAGTGGAGAACTATACCTGGCATCGGATCAATGCCGCTGATACCTGGGAAATGCGATCCGGGCAGAGCTATACCATCGCTGATGTCAGTGCTGAAGCCAGTGGTCAGTACTACTGTGAGGCTCGCAACCGCTACGGTGTGCACAGCTCTCCGGTCCTTACTGTCCGGGTTCGAGGTTAGTGTAGTTGTGAACACTGCTTCATTAGAAATGTCAATGTGTGGATCTTTTTTTGATATGTGCTAAAAGTAGTGATGTGAATGTGCTGTAATGGTAATTAATACTGTATAACTAAACAGACCAGAGAATATTTGTAGCATCCATGATTATTATTCGTTCTCTCTGTGTGTCAGTGAGACTCCTGATGACCCGAGTGTAAGAAAATATGTTTTATGTTTGGTAGGCAGGTTGAAGCTCATCGCTCTTGCATCTGCGGTTGGTGTTTCGGTTGGACTCATCACACTGACTGTAGCCATCATGATCAGGTGATGTAGGTTCTAGGTGGCTGATGTACTGACTCTAAATGATCAGTATTGAAACTAAAATGTCTTTTTTTCTGCAGTAAGAACATGCACAGAGTGGACACTGAAACGCTGACTATAGACAAACAGGTCAACATTTGAATTTATTTCCAAAGGGTCAAATTGTTTTCATTCAGTACAATATAAATTCTAGTTTGAATTTGTCTACAATATAGTTGGGATCTCCTATGGAAGTGGACACACTGTTTTTCGAATCACCGCAATCGAAATTTCAACCTCAGAACTCCAAGATGGATGATATTCCAGTGAGTACCAAAAAAAAAACGTTATACACAAATATGGCCAGCATCTAAAAAGAAATGTATTCTGTCCCATTTATTTATTACCGTCTAATTTAACTCCATTACCTGATCTGAAGAACGGTCCATGATAGAAATGGATGTTAGCGATTTAACAATATAACTACAGTTATATTTGTATTTAGACATCCACATACATTTTGCCATTTAGTGTGGCATAATAAAATGTAATATTGCTAACATATGAATCATATTTATAACAAATGAACACGTTTCTTGTTTTTAATGTAGGAAGAACCAGAAGAGACACACGATGCTGCTCATCCTTCCATTGTGCCCCTTAAAGAAGCTGTGGAAAATAGTAAGAAAGACGTCAGCAATGGGAAACCTAAATTTGTCACGGTGCATTATTCTCATACAGCAAGGTTAGTCGAGTACATTTATCAAGTCAGTTCTCAAATGCTGCCAACTGTTGTATATTAGTGTCCATTAGTTAATGAACTCTGGCATCTGATTTTCTTCCTTCAGTTGGGACCAAGCGCAAGTCACCAAGGTTCCTCAGAATGGTGCAAAGAGAAGTCAAGAAGGACTCAGTGTTGTTTATTCCGAACTGGTCCAGCAACAGCAATGAATCAAACCAAAGTCTAAACAAATGTTGAGGCATAAACCACATGTTGAGAATTCTGACGCACAACTGGACATTTACTGTGTCAAGACTTCGAGTAAAGACTTCAAACTTAGCACTGGTGATGTTTAGTTTGGTTTGAGAACTACATTTTTTCTAAAAATTTGAGATCCGTCAGTACTAACACAGAAATCTGATTTATCTACCTGCTTTACTAAAACCTGATGTACTAACAAATATTACAGTAAATTATGATGAACTGAATCATGATCATTTCTTTAAATAAAACTGGTCATAACTGCATCATAATATGATAGACTAGTTCTTATGTGATATTTTGTATATTTTTATTAGATCTAATATAACTATATATACCATTATAGCCTGTAGTTATTAAGTGAGGCAGTGACAACCACAAAGTAACACACACCATTGTTCACATTGACTAATTGATTCTCACCTTTCTCTTCTGCATGTATAAGAGGCGGATGATCTATGCAGTGCTTAGTAGATATCAGAGCTGGGTTTCATCATTAAGAACTGCCTGATGGGATTTTGACATGTAATGTCTAAAAGAACGGAATGTTAGAGATAATGCATGGGGGGGGGGGACTCAGGGGTCTATAGGAATGTATTTCTTACCTTTTGAGACAGAAAACAATGATGCAGATAATTATCAGCAATAAAAGAATCACACCTACTATGACAGTGATGTAATAAGAACTGCTTTCTGTTGATACACAAAAACATGCTAAATTATTAGGCAAACAAATTTCAGTTCACGTTTATACATGTATCCTAGTACAAAACATAATAAAGGTACCACGAATTATTATTTAGTCTGAGCATAAATGGAGAAAAATGGTCTTGCCATGTAGCAAAGTGTTCCTGGATATTCAGGAAATTATATTTTATAACTTCTGTGATTAATAAAGCCTCATATTATCTCTTATTGGAGATCTTATCTTATCTCTTAGTCAAATTCTTTTTCCAAATATCAGTATCAGACAAACGTGTCTGTCTGCACAGATTACTATTAACAGCTTTGAACAATATCATTTGCCCACCTGTAACCTGTAGCGTAACTCCTTTCTGTCTGGGCAGCTTGCTCACAGGATGATCAGTGATGAAGCGGAACACGTAGACACCGCTGTCTGACAACCTCAGGTCATCTATTCTTAGCGAGCAGTTTTTTGATCCTAGTCTTCCCAGGTAATGGATTCTACCTTGGTACGTTAACTCAGGAAAGATGCCTGCACTGTGGTAGATGTAGTCAGGAGTGATACACAAACTGTGGTTCAGACACCACATCTCAGACAGTACGTGGCGAGTCCCAGACTCGTCTGGAAAGTCGTAGGTGCAGGGTAGTGTCACATTGGAACCACTGGAGGCGTAGATTGGATTAATAGGAACATGGACAGCCCAGTCATTGGCAGTGACACTTTTATATAGTAATGCTGCATGGGAAGACAAAAAGAAATCATATTGACACACATTACATGCAGTGTCTATAAGATGCTCTTGAATCTTACTTCAGATCAGATTTTTGCAAATTTGTTATCTTCACAGTGTGTTACCCTGTAATGTTATTATAAAAAAACAATACACACATTTCATAATAAAATGATTTAGTTGTTCGAATGTAGACATAAATAAGGCAAAAGTAGCCTTAGTATTTCAGGTACTGGATTAGTAATTAGGGGGTCGCCCGTTCAAGCTCCACTACTGCCTGGTTGTTGCTAATAGACTCTTAAAGAAGGTCCATATGCCAGACAAATGTAAATGTAAAGTGTTGATTGTCTTACCGGTAAGGATAAGAAATATCCATCTCAATCTTATCTCAATGTTACTTGCATCCATTCTCTCGAGAAGTCTAAAAACAAAGACTGAGTTTACAATAAGGGTAGAAATACAAGCAAACACTGAGACCTAAGAACCCGTTAAGTACACTATTATTCTTAATGTGGGAAGTACCATTTTACTTCATTTCCTCATATTGCATATGCCGATAAGTGATGTGGTTCCTAGAAGAAACTAATTTAGCTGTTATGTTAACCATTTCATATGAATGTTTATTATAACCACGTGGATTCCTGTAAAACCTTCTGTGTAGTTTATCCTCAGAAAGAAGTCCTAAATAAACTAAACTATGTAGAGAATCAGACAGATGATGACTTATTTTATATACAAATTCAACACAAATATTGAAATATTAAACTCATCTGAACACAAAACAATCATTAAAGGGAGGCTCATTTAGTGAATTAGCAAACCAGAATTTGTTTCTTTATTATAACACAAAATTGGTCATGGGATTGAAAAGAAACACTAGTTAATGCTTTGTGTCCCAGAAATATGTGCAGTAAAACTCACTTTTATTTACAATTTATTCATTTGTGTACATTAAATTTGGGACATATTTAGCTAGCTGCTAAATGAGTAGCGATGGCGATTAACGGTCTGTGCTGCTAACGTTCCAAATAGTGTCCATCAATACTAGGTAGTGTGCACCTGTGAAACGCATTAAGTGATATCCTGGCAGACTTTGTAGTACCCTTGAAGTGTGGTTTGGGACACAGCCGAAAATACCTACAACCCTCTTAAAACACACCTGGCCCCAGAGGGACTGACCGGAAAGAGCAAGTTTCCAAACGGGCAGAGAAAGAAAGTGTAGAGGGAGCAGAAAGAAGCGACTTATGTCCTGTTTGTTTGGGGGGGAACGACGTTTAATGTGACGTTAATAGAAAAGTTTGGGGTCCAGAATGTGTGTTTGTTGAAGGAGGAACACATGAGGACACCTGCCGTGACGAACAGGTGAGAATAAATACAAACAAAAACAAGCCACCATAATAATAACAATAATAACAACACAAATTACACTTAAAATCTTTATTAAATCAATGTTTTGATTGATTTTACTAATTATTATTTTATTTAACGGTGTGCATGGTGTGAAATAGTTTTTATTAGAAATAAATATACCTGTAACTCTGTATTTAACTTTTCTTGGTTATTTGAGGAAACCAAATTAAATTGATATAGATTGTTGCAATAATTTTAGTTTTTATTTATTACTTTTATTATGTAAAATTGACAAACATCAGATTTACTGTCAGTTACTGAATATAACAACATTTACATTGTGACCTGTAAAATGTGTAATAATGTAGAGGATCTTTTTTTGGTGCTAAGAATATTAATTTGATTTTGTTTTATACTTTTATTATTGTGGTGTTATTAATATTGTTCATATTGACAGTACAAGTGACACAGCAGTGAGATCAAATGTATGTTTTTCTAAGTGGCTTAGGGTTTAAAAAAGTGTTTTTGATTATTTTAAGGTTAAATAAGTGTACTAAAAAGCTTTGATAATGTTTGGCTATATGTAAAAGCAATACTGGAGTTTGTTTGTAATTTGTTCCTGTTGATTTGAAGCTTGCTTGACTGTTGACAGTTATATACTTATTTAATATAGCATAACTATCGAACGTTATCATCTTTATTTTCTATTCTATTTTACCCTTCAGTCGACTCTGACCCTGGGTTACTCTGTGGACCGTTACCGATCCCCAGAGTATCTCGGCAATTACATTTTTACGGGGTAGGTTGCCA
>JAOTRQ010045574.1:0-16640 GCA_028565875.1 Hoplisoma paleatum
TGTGTGTGTGTGTGTGTGTGTGTGTGTGTGTGTGTGTGTGTGTGTGTGTGTGCGTGTGTGTGTGTGTGTGTGTGTGTATGTGTATGTGTATGTGTGTGTGTGTGTGTGTGCTCAAAACCTACTGAGCACTCACTGAAATGTTGCTTATTAAAGTACCTTTGATTTGAACGGTTTTGACTAAAACAAGGTAGAATTTATTGTTTCAGAACTGGTAATGGAAGTCACAGAATTTATTTTGACACAATAAAAAACCCAATGGGAATCAAATGTGAATCAACAAACAGTTATTCTCAAATATACATTTAATATCATTGATTTTTCCATTGCAGACCCGCATCTATAGTCTAAACTTCCTGGATTGAATTTCTGCATTGCTGGTTTGCTGGGTGACACCCTAGGATGCAGAAATAAGTGGATTGTAGTGTGGGTGAAAAGCACAGATAAATAGGAGTGATGCACCAGGAAGGATGTAGCATGCTTGTCCGAAGTGACTTGCAATACTGTTACATTATCTATTGTCCAAGCATGAAAGGTTAAGGACCCAACACCGGCAAACTGGCAGTGGTGAGGTTTGAACTTTTTGAACTTATGCTTACTACTCTAGTACTTTAACAACTTGGCTACAATTAGCCGATTATCCTAATTTATAATTGATTGCAATCCTCTCTAATACAGCTGTCTATAAATTAGCAAGGTAGCTCACTTGGTTTATCGAGTAGACTCATAATGTTGAGTTCAGTTTATAAAGTTTCCAGTTGTATTAGCATACAGTAGTGTAGAACAGAAGAAAGTTATATGATTACTAATAAGCATGGCTCAAAAGAGACAGGGACAGGTGTGGAAAGGGCAGAGAGCAGTGATTTTAAAGTGATTAAGTGTATAGTAACGCTGACATACCCAGTTTGTCATGCTGTCAATTCCCCCCCCCCCCTCTCTCATACACACACACACACACACACACACACACACACACACATACACAGCCGCTGTAGGAACGCCATTCATTTTCTTGGAATTTCACACTCACACAAATGAGGAGAACTACTAGAACTACCATACTGCCAGTGTTTTATATTTTACAATAGCAAATATACTATAAAATAAACAGTCCCTTTTATATTTATATATTTATACTTGTATATCAATATATTTATATATTGAATGTCAAAATGACTTTCAGAATTTGTGTAAATAACTTAGATCTAGCAATCCCAGGTTGGCCGACACAACATACTGTATCTTGTGCTCACTTTTACCTTTTTGAGTGCTTTCAACAAAAATGTGAGGCAATTCTAAATATCAGTTTGATCTGTGACACTGACAAAGAGTGATGTTTTAAGCTTAAGTGAAGGTGGAACTAGTTCTTGCTGCCACTCCCCAAAATCTGTATTTCTTCACACCTACTTCTCATGTTCGTATGTTACTGTACATTTAAATTATTAATTATAGTATATAAACCTCTCCTTCTACTTGGGTGTTGCCTGTACTCCATATATATTACTTGTTCACTCCCCAAATCATTGCAAAATCAAACAGCATTTTGAATAAATCAGTTCAAACACATCTTCTGAGGAGCATAAGGTTCTGATTATTTGGATCTTACTCTTTGATAAACAACAGTGTCTTAATGGTAAGTACAAATGGATCAGCTTAATTCTTAGGATTTACTAAATCCTGGGTGTAGACATCTGTTTGTGTTGTTTTGCTGGTTGTTTTGTTTGTTGATTTCACTTTTTTATCCGTATAATTATAATTAAAGTATAATTCTTTAACTTTTAGTTATTAATTTGGTCACCTTTCTATACAAATCAAATATAATGTTATCAAATGATATACAAGTCAAATACGCAAAAAGGAAAATACGCCAATTCTAAATAAATACAAATTAAAGTCATTTAATATCGGACAACTAGAAGCATAATTTGGAATATCATATTTCATATTAATACTCAATGCAGACATAATTAGTGTTGTGCACAGTGAACTTATACATCTTAAGATTGAAATTCATGTTAAAAAATTGTAATTTGCTCGATGATATATGATGAATTGTTGCCTAGTTACCATGAAAATAAAAAAGTTCTGTGTACTGCATCACATGGTTAGAAGACAGGCTGATACAGGCCTAAAACAGTCACATCCGTTACTAGGTGCAGTTGTGCGTAATCATAAACTTAGCACTGCAGCACAGTGGTAAGTCACACCCTTTATGACGAAAGAACTGAACCCAATATTTCCCTCCGTTTTTCTCATAGTCGATCTGATTTTGATGATGTTTCATTAATTTTGAGCCCATACTGTCTATCTCATACAAAATCAATTTGCATGCTTTACACACATGCACATAAAGATGTTTATAAATGTTTATTACTCTACAAGAGTTTTCCCTAAAACTGGTTTTGATTAATTAACACAACATATGATGCACATACATGTGGTAATAGTCTAGAGTAAACACTTAATTCTAAATCCATATAAACTAATAATGACTGTATATATTATGTCTATACTGTCTATAAATCACTGTATATGTATCGTTATGCAGTGTTTTGGATTATCCCAAATGTGTTAAACAGAATAAAGATCCAGGCTACTATAATGCTTACCTATTTTTAAAAGAACTGATTTTGATAGTGATGGTATTTTGTAGTGTATTTTGTGAAGTTCACTGTTGAGCCACAAATATACCCCATATTATACGTTACTTTCAACACAATGTCATCTCAAACTGGTTTTACAATGAGTTAATAGTACATTGTTTATAATTACAGCATTTAGCAGACGCCTTTATTCCATAGCGACTTACAATTACAACGGAACACTATTTTAAGCATTTAAGGGCTAAGCGCCTTACTTGGGGTCCAACAGTGACAACTAGGTAGTGGGGCTTCTGATCTCCAGTCCAATTCCTCAACCACTAAGTACACATAATTTTTCTTTTTAATACACATTAAATATAACATATTGAAGTTGACGTTGCACATCATTAATGACTTCTGTATTGAACAATGATTTGAAATATCATACTCTAATTGTGTGATATTAACTGTTCAGTGGTACTTTTAGTTAACAGATCTGAATCCTAGACAGCTGCTGTATAATGGGAGATATGTCACATTAATAAGCATTGCAATACTATGCAAAAGCATAATTCAATCATTAGTTATAACATTAAAATAATGACTGTAGAATTTGCATTATTTAATGTTTTCTTTAAAATGGATTTGTTTAAGTGAACCCATTTATTTATTTATTTTTACAACAATATTTGTACAAGCAATAAACGGTGCTATTACAAGTCTTCATTTACTGTCAGGTGTGATATTTTATAAGCTTTTAAAATTCTGAAATTAAACATGCAAGATTCATACTGAGTAACTCGTAATAGGGCTAGTAATATACGTGGTAGTACTCGGTCACTTAGTTATAAAATATTTTGAAACTAATGTGACCCAGATCAAAATAAAGCATTTGATGAAAAATAAATAAACTGTTTAGGGCAGGTTGGTGTATAGTTTCAGTTAAGTGTACACTCCAGATTAATAAACTGTAATATGTGAATACTACTAATAGTAGTAACTAGCTAAGTGACTAAGATTTGTTTTATAATATACATACATAATGATTGTGCTAGTGTTATACTGAGGAGGAAAATGTAGCATACTGTAAAGTTTACACTTTACACAACTTTACAACTGAACTATAAAAATTATATGATATTTCATAGTAGAACCATAAAGTGACTAAATTACCATCAATCCATGTTACAATTGTAAACACAAGTGTGATTATGATCGTATTAACGCCATCTGTTAATGAGGAACACGGTCGAACATTCGACACTCACGTGAGACAAAAGATGATAAAAAGAAATCTCGCGGGATAAATATTCATGTATTCGTTTTCTAAAGTGTGTCGAAATATAAATTATCATATTATGCACAACATAGAATGAATTAAAACAAGAAATAAAGTGTGTTTGAATCCGAATTAGAAACGAGTTTTTTGTTCGTTTCGGTGAACCTGGTTCAGGTAACGTGATATTCAGTCCGACTCCACCCACTTTTCACCTACCTGAGAAAGACCTTCTCACGCAGGACAGGAACGAACCTGACTGTTGTGACGTTTATCTTTTTGGTGTTCGATTAGGACTCGTAAATGTTTTACCAATGCTGAATTAAAGAATAACGACTCGACGTTAGGACTTTATTTTATCGTGTTTTGTGTGTTTTGTTCTGTGAACCTTTGGCTTTCGGTTGTGTGAGTTAGAAAGCTTTTGACCATGAGCGTCGTTTCTGAGGGTGTTTTTCGCTCGGCCTTGCAGCCCAACAGCTCCACGGTGAGCACGTATGCCGTGCCGTCCGAAAACCAGCTGGCACATGGCGGCACCTTGTCGGACACTGCGGCTCGAAACAAGCGGGTACAGCAGCAGGTGGCACTTCGGATGGCCGAGAAGTCCAGTCTGCCCCGACGGACCGCCAGCCCCAACTACGCTTCCTCAGGTAAATCTGCTCCGTATCCTCCGTATCCTGTCCGTGTCAACGTATCTGTTTTACTCTTCCTAATGTCTGTATATATATATATTATAATCTGTTTATAACAGCTTAATGGCGAGCTGAACATCTTTTCTAAATTGTATGTAGCCTTTTCTTGGTATTAGCGCTCAACAAAGTTGTTTCCTTACCAACTACTTTAATTTCTTAACCAATGTTTAGTAGCCTACGTGTTTTCTATTGTACTAGTTTATTATTATCATTATAGGCTCATAGCCTGTTTAAGCCTGCTTTTATTATTTATTGGTTTATTGTATGGTTGTGTCATTGTCAGGTGTAAAAAATACACAAAACCCACAAGAGGTTTTTTAATAGACTTTATTAAAATCCATAGAAAGCTGCACCAGTTTCTGTAAAGATGTCTCATACATGGAACTAAATCGTAAAATTGAAATTATAAAGAATTCTTATATCAAACAATTCTCATCTTAAGATTGGCCATCCAATAAACCTTTAGCGAACTTGCTTAATTGTGTAGTAACACAGTTATAACCGGCTGTGTCGGATATCACTGTAAAGAACACATTACCCAGGACCACAAATAAGTGCTTAATAAGCGTTTGGTTTAGAATTCGGTTTGTATAACTTCTTTTGTAAGATTCTTTGCCACATTATATGCCAGGTGATATGTCCCATGTTAAGTTGGTCACATGTGTAGTGCAAAAGAACCAATTGTACTATACACGCTTAAATTTCTTTAAACCAAATCATTCAAACTGTCTGAATGGGCCCTCACCTTAGCATAGTTTACGCCCTATCCATGCTTCAACCAGTAAGTTGGACATATATGAGATATTCGTGATTTTAAATAACTGCAATATCTAAAAATCTGTATGGTCATACATATCATTTTGTTCAGATTATCCTAAAAGGTTTACAGTGGTAAACAAAGATGAAGATCACGAGATCACGAGATGTACTTTTGTGGGTACACCTTTTGTACAGCGCTTCCCAAGACTCGAACAAATAAGAGTGGTGTATCATTTGTCATAAAGACTTAAAATGCTTGCATGATAAATGTTTATTATAGCACATATTTCTTTGTATGCAATCTTGGAAAGAATAAACTTAAATGCAAGATTTTTGTTTTAGACTGCATTACATCTTTCTCCCATTCTCCAAATACTTAATCTTAACCAGGGTCTGAATAATGTGGGAACAGTGCGCCCAGCGTTTGAAGAACTATTGTGCACAATGCAGTAACACACCCCAGTCGGGGACATTTCCCCACCAGTCATGTCTGTATGTAGTCAGTATGCAAATCGTCCAGTAACACCGTTGGGGATTCAAACCCTAGATCCCAGGGGTAGAAGGCTAGCCCCATACACCACCTGATTGCCTAGGTTCAAATTATACAAGCATGTTTTTTATCAAGTTCAGAATGTTTGCTACCATTGTTAATTATTAATCTACTGTGCTTCTATTTTATATAAATGATTGTCGTTGTGGTGATAGTGAACTAAACTTGTTGCACTGGGTGTGGCTCAAGCAACACACTTAATGATCAAAATTACATAACTGAATAAAACTATGAGAACTTTTCTGCAAAACTTTTGGTAAAGTTCTGCCTAAATACAAATATAAATTGTATTAATTGTTTGTAAAGCTCTTGATTGAGTTTCTGCGCACACAGGCACTCACACGCACACACACACATACAAAGAGAAAGGGAAGCATTAGTGCTGAACAGACTAAAACAGGCCGAGCCTTGTCTCAGATACAGGGGAGTGAAAGTGAGTTAGAAAGTAGGTGCGGGCCTCTTTTTATAAAAGTCTATTTTCAAAGGCCTGTGCCTCTCCAATAAAACCTGGACAAAGTGCTAATAGTAGACGAGCAGAGAAACTCTTGAATATAAAAGTATAAAATAGACGATGAAATATCAAACCATTTCAAACATGTATGAACAAAGCAGCTTTGTTGCACATTAGCATGTTCAGCCTTTTTGCCTGTTTTTATAGACGGGACCTTTTTTTAAAAACACCAGCTCTACAAGCCTGAACACATCATGGTATACGCACTGAGCAAAATATCATTTACTATTTGGTTAATGTCTTGTATATAACACAAGCGGAAATTTGATTGAAATCTACAGTTTTAGGAGGTGATTTACAAGTTTTGAGAGTTTTATAAGTTGACCAGTTAAGACAGCCACACATTTTTCAGCTTTCAGCCAAAGTTAAGGAAGCCTTGTAGTTTTTCGTATGCATTAATAAGTAATTACTATTGTTAGATTACTATTGTTAATTGTGTTTTAGGGAAAGACGATACACAGTTTCAACCCATTTTCTAACACATTTGATTTGAAAGGTGAAGAATAGGTGTGGTTAGGAGTGGCACTTTGTTGTATGAGAGTGTATATCTACATTACTACTTATGCATTTTGGGCAGGGTTAGGTAGGAGTGGCTCGCAGCTATCAGACCGGTTTTCTTTCTTCGCTCTCTTTTACTGATGTTTTGTCAGCTTGTTATTAACGGCCCAGCCTGTGCCTCACCCTATGAAGTGCATTCACTCTCACATACATACACAATCACAAAAACTGTTCAGGCTATGACCCGATGGTGAACAATGACTTAAATGATTCAGCCTCCACACACACACACACACACACACACACACATGCTAACATTTGATTGAATTAAAATATTAGAAGATATTTTCTTAATCTGAAGCTATCTAATCAGAATTAACATATACATTTTTGAAGGTAAAAAAAACACCAGGTCAAAAAAATACAATCAAATATTTAATAATTGGATCATCAAGATCTAAATAGAATACAGAATATTCTGGATAAATGCATTTTGTTTGTTTTTTTCACAAGCAATCAGAATCAGCTACGGTAATAGGAAGAGGGGTGGAGAATGAAAAGATATGCACTTACATAGCAGATTTGTAGCATTTGCATAGGTATTGTTTATTCAATGTTACAACCATGTTTTCAAACGACAGACTGATTTGTTAAGACTACTTAGCAGTCACTGGAAACTATGCAATAAAGTTAACTATATTGAATGTGTTTAATCAAAATGACCCCAAAAGGTACACAAAATCCACTAAAGTTATTTAGAGCAATAATGCTACCAATGTGTACAAGAGTTTCTCACACCAGACTCATCAAATCCTTATGTTTAGTTTCTATCGTTGGTCTGGAGATCCTTAACTTTGTAGAGCTGCTTTGGGACTGTATCTATTGTAAACAAAAAAATACTATACAAATAAAATTGATTTCACTTGAGTTTCTTTTAGACCATTATGATTGTTAGGAACAGATGTGGCTAAAACCCCTGAATTTAATGATTACGACAACTGTTACATTGTTGTAGGTGTTGACCCTAGTGTACATCAAAAGTTAACCTTTTATTCTACATAAGAGGTGCTACATTTAGGATAGATTTTATAGTAAAATTAAAAGCAGCAGGCCCATAATGGATTTGTATTGTAGCAATTACAGCCTTAAAGACAAACTGTAAGTTTCTCGAGTGTTGGGGTTGGCACAGTAGCTAAGTGGGTAGCACTATGACCTCACAGCAAGTGGGTTACTCAGGGTGCTCTAATTTTCTTCTACAAGCCAAAAACATGCAACTGGATATAAGTTTTTTTAATACTTTGTTTGACATAAACATGTGAACTGTTAAAACCTGAAGTATGAAAGTAAGCAAACATTAGAATTCTAACTAACAAACAACCCAGTGTTGCAACAATTCATCACATTTTGTAGCAGTTTGTTTCAGTTGTTTTAATTTATTCTTCTTAAAGTTTTAAACTACATAATGACCTTTTATAGAAATAACAGTTTTAAAACCAAGCACTTTATCCTCCTCTGAGATCCTGTATTCTAGATTTGATATTAAGCATTTGAAAACCTTTTACTGGTGATGGAATATAAAGTGATACATCTCACTAAGGTCTGCAAGTTCCTGTTTGAAATCAGTGGAAACACCCAGCCACTTTTATTCTAGATCAAACAATAGTGTGAGCGTTTTGTTCAGTTTAAATGTGTACATAACTTTCATAGGATTTAAATGCATCATAACCCAAACAATTGTTATTTGTACTACATTTCAGTCCAGGCGAAATTCTGTACACATTTAAATGTCCATTTTTGTTAAGTCAGTAGTAAAATGAAGGGTGGTGCAAGGGTAAATTGGACAATTCCACTGGTCCTATTGGTCACGTGTCTATTAAAGAAATATCGTTATGAGAACTTTGTTCTGAAGTGCACTGCAACAATGCCTAGAAACATTTACTGATTGTAGTTTCAGAATTTTAACATGAAAACAAATGTTTGTAGGTATTGCGAAGCTTGGCTCTTCAACTGTATAGGTTTAGTTGTCGTTTCAAACATCTACTGTCTGATACTTGAGCGAAAACTTTAATGCTTAGCTCAAAGGCTGAAATATGTCAGAAAAGTATAAAGTACTGTCTAATGTTTACGTCTATATGACAGTAAAGACATTATGCTTTTTTTTAGATTACGGAGGCTCTGCCACAATGACAAAGTACAGCACCTACAATCCCAATTTCAGCTCAAAGTCCTATATGGTCTCCACCAGTAGACCAGTCATGGTGAGATTTTTTATTTATTCTGTGTGAGCAGTAATGTAATCAAATCAATCATTTTAATAACGTGACTAGAGCACCAATGCATGTGGTCGTATCTCGCTGTGCTGCAGAAGTTGACAGAAGCAAACAATTGATAGCCTGTAGTCTGTGTGTGATATTCCACATGCCATCTCTAAGCAAACTAAAGCACTTAAATATCCCAGTGAGTCATTCTATAGAAATGTTTTTAATTAATGTCATAACTGTACTTAGAATATTAACTTCACATCTATGACATATGTCTAATCATTATTTCATTTTATTTATTCATTTTCTTTATTGTTGTTATTACAACAGTAAGGCTGTTTACAATCTGCTAGCTATTTGTTGCATGGAAAGCATGGACGTTTTTAATTCTTTAGGTCCATTTCTTTCAATTAAATGTCCCAATAAAGCCAAAAAATGCCTTCATTAACATAGCTTAATGGTTCTGTTGAACTGGCAAGGCTCCCAACTGAGAAATGTGATTGTACCTGAGGGAGGAAGATTACCACAGATTCCTCAACACTTTACTTATGCAAGAGTCAAAGAGTTTCTTCACATTGTTATGCAGCTCTATTATTACAATAGTAGTTTTGTTCAGTATTTTATAAAACCACAGTTTTGAGGTTTTGTAATGCTCATTAAATCATTTCAGTGTTACCTTGCCAGATTAATCTCTTTTGTTGAAATTAAAACTATGTTTTAATGGTTTATACTCTTGGTCTCCAGGCTCAGCGGACATCTCAGCAGTCGAGCAGTGGCTTCTCATCCCGCTCAGCCATGGATTTTGGCACAAGAGCTCAGATAAGCAGCAGAGGAGCCTCTGCAGGAATGATGTATCATCAAGATGACATGGTTGGAATGGGTGGTATGTCCACCATGGGTGGTGGCTACCAAAGTAGCCAGACTCGGTATCAAACGAGTTTGCCTCAAATGAGTCGCCCCATAAGCCGAGGGCTTCCTGACCCAGAGACCATGTCACTGCGCTCCCAGCAAATTCAGCAGCACCCCATGCAACAGCAAACATGGATAGCACGTAATGGCAGCGAAGGAAGTGTTGGGTCCGACCAGGAGAACAATTTTACAAGGCAAGAAGCAGCATACACCATGAGCAATGGCTTTGCAAACAGCTTCCCACAACAGGCTATGTACTCCACCAGCAACGAGTTCCAATCAGGAATCACACGGATGACAATGCCGCCGATGAGAACTTCCTACAGCTCATCATTGCCTCGCAATGGAGGTGGGATGAACATGGAGGAGAACATGGTGCGTCAGTCATACAAAGGTCCATCACAGCGCACCATCAGCAAGATCAACCAAAATCGCCAGAGTCGCTATTCTGTATCAGCAGGAAGCTTGCAGGGTGGCACTATGGGAGGAAGCTATGCAATGGGTGGAGCAGGATCCCAAAATAACCTGACCATGATGATGGGAAGAATGTCCCGTGCTCCATCCATGAGAAGTGTGGTCAGTGTGGGCAGAGGCAGAGACGTGTTTGATGGTGATTTCACAGAAATAAGCGGGTGAGACATACACATGTACACAAACTGGTGACCTTCTGGTCTATAGCCCAGTATTTTAATCACTAATCCACCACTGCCAAATGGTAACATAAAATAGATTTTTTTTGACAACTTTGAGAAGAAATTATTTGTGGATTAAAAGCCAAAGCTTCAGTTAAAAAACTAAGGAATTCAGTGTTGCACAACATCACCCAACCCAGTTATGCGTCATTCCATAAAAGGGAAAGTGACAAGGTACACAGTTGATTTTCAAAACATTTTATGTTTTCACCTACACTGTCTGCCAAGTTACCTTAACAACAAGTTTATTAACAACAACAACAACAACAACAAAAGCTGGTCAGAAAAAATGCCAAAAGCAACATTTGTAAAATAGTGATTAATACCTGGGGAAGGCCAAAAGACAATGAGGACATTGAGTGAGATTGTAAACCTGATCTTTGAACCCATCTGACATGTTAGCATGGTCATTAAAGTAAAAAAACACTTTCAATCAGCTCACTGCACTGTGTGTGTTTAATCTTATTGGCCCTGTGCTCTATGTAAATGTGTTTGAAGACATGCACACTCATCCCAGACACACACCCAAACCAGTCGAGCAATTTCACACACCCTGAGCAAAATCTACTTCCCACTTAGACTTGCAATATTCAATAGTACAACAACAATAATACTACCGTAATAGTCAGATTACTTACTTATTACATGAAGCAGAAATAGATGACATGCATCAACAAACACTTTAATTTTTATATAAGCTTTTAAAAGTTATACAATAGAAACCATTTAATGCAGTTTATTGATACTCAATTATTTTTATGCCAGTTAACATTAAAATGCATTATCTTTTATAAGATATAACTCATTCTATTTATAAACACATTAAAAACAACACTTGAGACAGAGGTATGTCATAACTGTATTTCATCAGCTTGTATTAATGTATTTATTTAGATGTTAACGTCATGTTTTAACACTTTAGTCATGCACAAATCACAGTCATTTATCACAGTCATGCACAAATTAATATCTTCAATTTACTCTACCTGCATATTTTTGGACTGTGTGAGGACACTGGTGCAAGTCCTAATATACGAGACTGACATGGTGACATATGATCTAGTGCATGATAAAGTTTAGTGGAGTAAGGTCCCAAATCCAACAGCCAAAGTAGAACAATTAGTAAAAACATCAGCTAAGGTCACTTGCGGTAGCCCTTATTTTAACATTCTGATGTATGTATTGACCAGCAACTGTTGTTTATAACTGCTCATTGTCTTTTCTTTTATAATTTGTAGATTTAAAGATATGGATCTCCAAACTGCAGTTTCCTTTTTGTCTTCAGACAATATGAGCGAACAGATTCAAGGGGCCGCTTTAATTCAGCATGAATGCTATCATAACAAAGACGCCAAGAGACTTGTAAGATCAGGTTATATGAAACTAATACCATGAAAAAGAAAGTAATTAGCAGGCTGTTTTGGAGTAATTTCTTTTGTTGTTCTCAGGTATATAAGTTGAACGGCATTAAGCCACTGATTGAGTTGTTTACCAGTCAGCATCCAGAAGTGCAGCAATATTCCACAGGAGCAGCCAGGAACCTCCTCTACGAGAACATGGACAATAAAGTTACATTTATCGAATGTGACGGGATCGACAAGATTTTGAATATCCTAAAAGTAGATGATGATGAACTCCAAAAGAATATCACTGGTAAATACAATTGCTATCATTTACATTGTTTTATGGTGTTTAGAATTTATTTTTGTAGAATTCTTTATAGTTAATAAATTCCTTGAAAATCCTTGTGAGTAGTGTAATTGCATGCAAGTGTGATTTATAAAATATCAGCGACAAAATAAATTAATGCAGCTAACTTGGGTCGCTATAATGAGCTATTTTTAGAACAGGCCCGCGGGCGACTCATGAGGTCCTTGCGGGCGACCCTGATGTAGACTAAGTGGGATAATAAAAAAAACAAGGGGGGGGGATCAGCCAACCACCATATGAAGAAGTCAATGTGTGTTTAGCAACCAGCATTGCTGTACGTTGCAAACTTTGTACATTCAATATCAATTAATAGGTGTGATTTGGTAAATACACTGATAACAGTTTAATTTGCTTCGCAATAAATAAACCTCGATTCAATTTGCATAATGCGTTTTTGACGCTGTAAAGGAAAAACTCTGTGGGAGAGAAAAATGTAAAAAAAAAACCATTCTAAATAGGTTAAAACTACAAATGAACTAATGAACAGTTTCTGTTGTCTTTGAAATTGGCAGTCACTTCTCAAAATAACTTCATGAATTTAATGCATAGTATAAATCTTTTTTACATAAATGACATAAATCAACATAAAGTTTTTGCCATGTTGCAAAGTTTGGTATAGAAATCAGCTTTACAATACAGGTAATAACGCAAGTATCGTATCCAATAAATGGCTTCAACCAGCCTTTGAATTAAGGCTTTAATTCCCATTCCATCCTGTATTTATGAACATACAGTTTAGACTGAATCATGATTAGCTAGCTAGCTAAATGTTTAGCTTTTCTCAAAGAGGCGCACACTATGGACGAGGTGAGTGACCGGCTACACTGTGAATGAGGTGACTGACTGAGACTGTGCGAGTTAAATGCAGTGATTTCTTTGCGTGTCACGCTGAAGACACATTTACATTAATTTATCGTTCTGTAAA
Source organism: Hoplisoma paleatum (assembly GCA_028565875.1). NCBI lineage: Eukaryota > Metazoa > Chordata > Actinopteri > Siluriformes > Callichthyidae > Hoplisoma > Hoplisoma paleatum. The sequence goes on from JAOTRQ010045574.1 coordinate 13,360, forward strand.
TACGGGGCAGGGTCAGCCAGCAGCTATTTTGGGCAGCGCAGTTCATTGGCCGTGTGTGGGTCTGTTCTGACTATGGGACAACAGCACTCGCTGAGGACAGGAACTGAAGAGTATGTTCATGTCAATGTATGTTCATCTGATAGGTTCCAAAAGTCTCCAATCGCACCACAAAAAGTAACTCGATTTGTTGCTAGTCACTTTTAAAAAACATGAAGTCACTAAATATAGCGACAAAAGTTGTCAACACTATCGCATACTCAACAATACCAGGATTTATTGTGCGCCAGTACGACACACACACACACACACACACACACACACACACACACACACACACACACAGACACACCTTCGTTCCAAGTTACAAAGTGGCAACCTTATAAATAAATCACACTTTTACAGGAAATGCACTAACATGAACATGTCTAATATGTATGACTGTCAATTAAAGCCACTTAATTTTTTAAGTAAAGTTTCATCTGCGAGTGTAACTGCACATCAAGCAAATTGTTAGTTTTTCTTGTATTTTAAGTTATTATAATATATTTTACACAATAAAAAAAACTACGAATTTCCTCAAGCATTGCACACTGATGACTGATTGTTGGCATTTCTTAGTAATAGTAAACAAATAACTGTACAAAGTAATCTAAACAAAGACTTCTAACAGCAGAATTAAAATGACTGTATGAAAGTAACATTAAGAAACTAAACTTTGAAAGTTGAAGTTACAACTGTAACTGAACTGTGATTTATTGATACTTGTTAAGTTATTAGTTCTGTTTTGGTCGGCGGTTTTTCGCCTATCTCGAACTCTCCTTAGTTGCTATAATGAGGTGTTATTACAAAATAGATCTGAACATCAACTATCCGGCTGGAATAGTGCTTCAGATATTCGATACTTTCCAGTTCCGGTCGGATATAAAAAATGTAATATCCGGTGCAACCCTAGTTTCACCTGCATTAGATGCTTCATTGTCATTAATAAAGCCATCTTTTCTATTCTCTGTTTATAATGTTTTTGCTGACGTCAGTATTGTTACTTTAACTCATAACTAAGTATGTGACGATTACATCGCGTTTCTCTGTGTGTGTGTGCGTGCATTCGAATGTTTCTGTGTGTATGTGTGTGCGCGCGTGTGTGAGCTCTCAGAGGCGTTGGCTTTATTCTGTCAGTGAAGTGTTGACTGTTAAAACGTTGTCTTGACTTGTTTGTGTAAAATAAAGCCAGCTGTTCAGACTTTTTTCTAAATTGATAAGATAGTTGTATTTTACAAGATCAGTCTCCAACTGATTTAATGCATTATCCCGTTCATATCTATTTTATTATTTTTTTGGTAAAATCACTTTACTGGAGCAGCAAGTGACAGCAAGGCATTCAGTACAAATTGTACAGTACAATGTAGAAAAATATTGACATAGTCAATGGTAAAAACACTGAAATAACATTTACAATTGGTGTGCATTCACTCTGCAGTTAATTGCACATGGCATTTTGTTAATGTTACCTTTTGTATTTTATAGTTTATTGTTTTTTTGTATGTGATCTGCGAGGAGCAGTTCAGATTATATAATTTATCAGCTGCTGGATCAAAAGAGTGGGAGTCATTAGCTGGCATAGATGCCAGCTCGGTTAACATGCTTGTCAAAGAGATGCTGCTCCGTCAGCATACCACTCCATAAAAACTTAGCATCATGGTTAAAGTAGTTTAGGTAATTCTCCTAGTTTATTGTTTTTGCTTGCATTACACCTGCAAAATAGCTACAAAGTATAGTAACCATCTACACGAGTGACAGTATGGAGAGTGGGTTCAATTGTGCTCTATTTGATGAAGTAATCAAGATTTTTTTGTGGTCCTGCTTGACTGCCTCTTAGCATGAAGAGAAGCTGTTGGCTTTTTCCCAAATCTTGATCAGTAGATTGTGGACTCATGTTGGGTTGAAAATTAAGTTTTAAGCATCCAGTAAAAAAAAAAAACGTTGCAAAGACCCAAGCCATGGTAATCATATCAGTTATAATAAATACTTTGTATATCACATTTGTGCAGCAACAAGTTTCATCTCTCCCAATTTATCGATGTAGTATTTCTATTTTTTTTGTGCTGCTGGGTGGTAACAAGTTAAATATATAGTTAATATAGTTACAACATAATTTTCTTACAATGTGTCTATAGGAATTTTGTGGAATCTGTCTTCGAAGGAGGAACTGAAAGAGAGGTTAGCCAGGGAGACTCTTGTTCCCCTGACAAAAGACATACTGATCCCTCTCGTGGGTACTAATGATTATATCCAGCATAGCTCTTCAGAGGCAGAAATCTTTATGAACACCACCGGCTGCCTCAGGTATATTCACACAGACTTATGCAAAACTACAAAACTTTTTATAATCATGTGACCCTTCTAGATGACACATATTTACATAAATTTCATTATAAGCTTCAGAAATGTTTTATTTTTTTCTTGCTTGGATTCTCACATCTGTGTATACATTCTTATTTGACCTATTTTCTTATCAGTATTGCAAAACAGCTATAATAACACACATACACAAGCACGCAAGGTCACATTTGTAACAAAACCTCCTTTTTCATTGAAGGAATATAAGTTCAATAAATAAAAGTACCCGTGAAAAGATGAGAGCGACTCCAGATCTAGTGGATACTTTGGTGAAGTACATCATAAACTGTACGGACAAATTTGACGAAAAGGTCAGTTCTCTGCTTTGTTTAAATTGCGTGTGCTTATTTTGGGCATTACTTGGCTTGTTATGATTATGATTTGAACTTGGAATTAGAATTTGTTATAATTATGATTATTTGAAGTTTCAGCTTAACAATCATCTTACTTTTTAATTACTGTATTTTACAATAAGTCCACCTGAATTGGAGATCAGCAGAATTAATATAAAATTCTGCTCTCCTGCCCTCCCACATGTGACCAACAAAGGAAACATGGATGCACTTTTCAAGTGTTCTTATCTTAGACCTTAGATCTAACCCTAACCCCTAGATCCTTTATCTCTTATCTTAAATGGGGGGCCAAGCATGATGCAGTAAGATTTTCTGCAGGTGTAGGAGGCTATCACACATCGTATAATGCTGTAATGAATGCCTTCCAACTAGAGCTGGGCGATATTGGGGAAATTTACGATTACGATTTCGATTTTTTTAGTTCTTGCAAAACAACGAAAAAATAGTCTAATTATTTTTTGTTTTTATTTAAAATGAAAATGTAAATGTGCCAAAATAGTACAACAGCACCATCAAGAGTTTTAAACTTAT
>JAOTRQ010045592.1:0-16634 GCA_028565875.1 Hoplisoma paleatum
ACACACACACACACACACACACACACACACACACACACACACACACACACACACACACACACATATATATATATACAAAGTGTTTATCTAGTTTGAAAGCGTAGCACGTGTCGTGCTTCTATGTACGCTGTGCTGTTCTCGGTCAGCCTCCACAACCGAAAGGTGAAAGTTCATGTCTGTATAAATACTACCTCACATGACCCAGTCTACAGATGATTCTCAAGTTCGAGTGTCTAACAGCACCATGCAGACAGTTTGATTCGAGTCAGTAAGACAGATGAAACTCAAACACATAAGAAAACTGCTGAGTTGTAAAAAGAAAAGAAAAAAGAACTCATTTGCCTCAGATTACCGGCGAGTCTGACAGCCAAGAAGAAATAATGGTGTGAAACCCACACAAATTCCACCGTCCACCTCTCACATAAATACACTTATCGGAAATTAGATCTGCACGCCTGTACGTCGTGCGCTAAATCCAAACCTGGATTTCTATCAAACAGAAATGGCTTCTGTCGAAATCCATCTCCAGACACGGCGATGAATTTTGCTTCACTGTGTTACCACGTTACCGCCACCTCCATCTTGTTTCAGCCTGCATCGGGCAGATCTCTGTTGGCCTTGAACGTGCCACAGAAATGAGATCAAGAAGACTTGATTTAGGCAGGAAGAACATGCGTGGTCATGAAGTCCGTCAGACGGGCTTTCATACGTACCATTTAGCTCGAAACCCAAAATAAGCAAATGGTTTTTAAACATAATCAGGCGTCCGTACATCAGAACCTGATTTCTAGTGGTGCTCGTTTTTAGAAATACCTGGAAAACGTTTGGAGATTCGTCCATGACTGTCGTCAAGTTTCACCGAGGCGCCACAGTATCTTGTATGAAACAGAAATGGACAGAAAATAGACAGATTTCCTTTCTACAGGGATGCTCAACACAACAACGTTGACTTGAAACTATTAATACAGGTCATTTACGACACAACACACTGATTAAAGAAATTAATTTATTTTAATCTCTGAACTATAACCTTTATATTTAACTGATCTATGTAGGGAAACTTGAGTGCATTCCATAGCAATTCAAAATAACTATCAACGCGGTTTGATCCTCTAAACCATACAAGTCAGACTCCCGGATCCATTGTGGAATTAGAAAGCAACGGGTGCGCTAATGCTAGCCTAAAGACACAGCCATCCTTTATCCTGTCCTAGCCCCCTTTCCCCACCTCCCACTTTCCTCTGGGCGTTAGATTACAGGAAGCAGAACCATTTCCACTACGAATCCAGGTCTATTTATCCAGCAGAAAAAAAGTCAGACAACCCACCAGACGGACAGCACTTCTCTCATAATCGCACGACACATCTGACCAGAGCTCACAACCCCCACCCCCCCTATATAGGCCTTCGTTCGACAATACACAAAGGAAACCGATATGGACAGAGAAATCTAAAAAACAAATCTCTAACAAGCACCAAAAAACTAAACTGGCAGTGCCGAAAATGTGTTGCAGTTTTTTTTCTTTTACTTGTGGCGTGTTAACCAGCTGCATGTGAAAGTCTGTGTAATAAGTCTCGACTCTGATCGGCAGCAACTCGATATGAGAGAAACCAGAGTCCAGTCTGCTGCACGGTTCAGGAGATCGAGTATCAACAGAAGCAGCTCGCTTGTTGTAATATCCCGCTAAGCAAAATAAATAGAGCCATCATATGGTCCCCGACAGGAGAAAGGAACCCGACACGGCCTTGTAACTAAGGGAAGAAAGGACGCCGGTGTCCCGTTCTCTCGGAGGAGCGCACGTGCAGTGTCCTCCTGTGAATGCATTTACATTATTGATCAGGCTGGCTAGGGAGGTGGGGGTGCAGGTGGAGGAGCCTCTTCATTCTCCCTGCTCTAAAGCACATTAAAAACTGATGTATGACAAGCTGACAAGAGCCTTACAGAAGCCAACGAGGGCATCGCCCACCCCCCTCCCAAACCAACACAATAATGTCCATGACAGGATGACTGGCTCAGCGACAATTATCACATTTTATCTTTTAAAGATCTGTTGAGGCACAGATTCAAGAATATATCTGCAGAACATGATGCTTTATGGAACTTTACTTCAATTGTAGAACCGACATCATTGTAGGTGCACAAATATTAATACTAGGATTTATAACACCAATATTATAAAGCTAATTGGAACGAATTAAGCTCAAATAGAAAATATAAACAGTAATTCTGAACGGGTCCAAGTTTCATCATACAGCTTTGCCAAACCCTAATATTATCAGTCGCATCTGAGTACACCGACTTAACGATCAGATTTAGACGTGCAAAGCCTTGATAAGTAAAGTCCAATGTCTAAACCAGATAAGAGTGACCTATTGAAAGCTGCACAAATGGTACATGATGGCAGCGCACTTTATTAGAACACTTTGATTCCTATAAGCCCAAACAAGAAACCGAAAGAAATATTGGGAGGGAGTGCGAGTGTTTATGTACCAAATTATGTTGCAATATGACATTTTTATAATATTTACCTAGAGATATGTTCTGTGTGAGTATGTGTGTTTGTCTGCGAACCCTGTAACAGACTGGCGACATGTTCAGGTGTCTAGTGTATTCGCCCAGTGTGTATCCCTAAATAGGATTAAGCGCTGGTTAAACTAGATGATAGATGGAGAAATCCACATTCAGGCCGCCCAACAAGCTGTCGCCGGTTTGTGACTCGTCCCTCCTTGGCGTTCTCACCGATCTGCATCTAAGCGTTTCTAATAGAACGATTTTAGTCCAAATCCAAGTCGCTCGGGTCTTAATTCTACATTCTAAATGTGTACTTGAAGTACATTTAATACATTCCAGACCCTCCAGAATGCTAACAGGAGTATTCCCAATGCATTATGTGAAAACCTGTCTAATGCTCTGTCTAAATATAAAAACGGCATGCTTATTATTTTTAAAAAAGATAACCAAAAGTGCCCGTTTGGAGGGGGGGGGGTCACTTTATGTGTCCAAAAGAACAAGAGCTGTCCATCTGGCACAGTCAATAGCAAAAGCACTGCAACAGCCCACACTCCTGCTTCTCTGCCAACCAATGAGCAGAAAAAGACGAGAACTCGTACTAGCGCAGGGGAAGAAGGGCGCATTTAGCAATTTAAAAAGGTCGTGTGTGGCGTATGTGGCTATTGTGCAAAATAGGCCGGGTCAACGATCTCGGGAGGTTTGAATGACCGAAATAAACAAGCAGATAAGACAAGTGTGTCGAGAAAACAGAAAACTTATTTCATTTTAATTTAATTTTAATTTCTTTACTCATTTGTGGAAGAATCATAAATAAAAGACGCTTTTACTAACAAATACTATGTACAGATATTTTACATAAGGAGAGAAACAAAAACTCTCAGCTGGCAGATCTGTAAAAGGGGAAGAGGGGGCAGGATAAAAGGGGAAATGACTGAAATGGGAATCTACGCCACACCCGACACAGTTAACAGCACTGCTTATTCTGAAAAAACGGCATTTGCTAGTTGTCAAGGTAACAGTTACGCCGAGGAGGGAAAAAACAACAACACAATACAAGAAATTCAAACGCCGAGTTTAATTATGAATGTGTGCTTCATCACAACAGCAACACTAGTTCACTGAAGTGGAACCATGTCTACATGTTCTGATATCTACCACTTACGCTTCTTAAAAAGCTGTCGGTCGGTTTATTTCCAATCCTCGGATTGATCTGCTTAGCCAAACTGGTATTACCTCAGAGATCTTTTATATCTTTGGTGTGGATTGGAAATAAATTGCTTCTGTAATTTCTGGCTCAGAGAAAAACATACAGAGGAGAAATGAAGCAATCAGCTGATCCGTCATGTCTTATAATAAAAGCTGCGTCATGAACCAGCCATGCAAAGCTGCTTTCTGCAACAGTGATTTTGGAACAAAGTCCTCCATTTAAACAAAAAAACCAAGATTTCTAAACAAGTTCTGACATCACACTATCGAAAGCGTTGATTATGTCACCGTAGCAATCTTTCATGCAGTTTTTGATGTTTGTCCGGTCCATATTTAACGTGCATTCATTTTGTGTTGCTGTGTGGCGTCCGTTTAGTAAAAGGAGAGACGGGAAGAGGTGGATGTATGTAGTAGTAACAGCAACACACACACACACACAGACAAATTGTCCTGGACAACAATGTAGACTAATACTAACGATTATATCAAGCAACCGTAAAACTATTTCAGATGTTTCCCTATAGGGTGGGAAGATGCCAGCTGAGATAATAACGGGACGTAAACATCATCTATACACCAAACATTTTGGTTCTTGGCACTACAAGTCAGAAATGCATAAAGACATAAAGTTCGCTCTTGTTTAAGCACGATTTATGTACGACCAGTCGAAAAGTCGTCCTTTATCATGTCGATCCAGCCGTACCTGTCATACCATTCATTTTAGAAGTAGTCACTCTGTTAATAAGGTGGTGCAAGGTGGTGTTTACAATGTGTTGTTTACAATCCAACATTTACAAGCCTTCGTTGCCCAAATCGACAACAATTTCTCGATCGTCGCCATATCGGAAGCTAAACACAGACGTGACGGAGCATTAAAAAACTCACTGCCATCTATATGGTCTTGTTGCAAAACTGCAAAAAGGAAACAACAATGGAAGGAAGATGGAAATCAGTCTTTAGACACCATTAGAACATTTTGTTCCCTCTCCACTCAGAAATAACTGCTCTTAATTAAACCAAAAACGACGTACCGACTACAGCTTTGATACAAACTGCACCACTGATGCTAGCGCCTTTAGCGATTAGAAACAGACAGCATGATGAAATGAAAGACTTTCTCGAGCACACTGCGTGCTGTAAAAATCCTTGACTCTTGTAAAAGCCATTTGTTTATGGTTGCCCGTTTCCGTGGCAACGGCGGATGGTAGCGCGACGTGTCTTTAATTCAAGTTATAGTAGGAAAGGCATTCGGCACTTAGCAGCCTACGCGCGAGTTTTGCCAGCCTGTGAATGCCACACACGTCAGCTTGAAGAGTGCAGAGAGGACCATGCGGATAGTTCACGACTCCGCCGGTCTCCCACACGCAGTCACCTTCCATCGGTGATCGTCTGCTGCTGAGGTTTCTAATTCTCTCGCTGTGAGAGGAACTGTACTGTTGAGCAGGACCTGACTGTAATAGAAGCTGATTAGGAGGGCAAACAATGGCTGCTAGGTACGTGTGGGACACTAGACAGCTTTCAGAAAGCTACTGGCTCCAGCTCGGCCTCGGTGTCACTTCCAATCGGCGGTGAAACATTCAGGGCCAGGCAGCTCATTTTCTCCTCGTCCAACGGCTGTCTTTTTAGAAGTGGATGTGCATTAATTAAGATCTGAGTTAATGTGAGATACTGGAGTAGAGAGTGTGTTTGCATGACCCAGGAAGGTAAGATGGTAGTTAAACATTAGCACTGACGTCCAGGGAGGACAGGACTCCAGGGACTCGTGATGGAGAGCGTGAACCCGTTCCGCAGAGCCTCCAAAATGTTAGAACTACACGTCGAAACGGATTAGCCATGCAGGCCTCTAGGGGGAGCTCTACAGCCAGCAAAACTACATAGTGCACACTTGCAGATAAAGTGGTGGTCACGATGTTTCGTTTATCAAACATTTCAAAACATTTGTTATATAATATCGTTCAGCTCCAACCTCAACAATCACCATTCTCACTCGTTGCCATACCAGAGAGTAAACACAAACATGACAGAGCCCTTAGAAACTCACTGCCCTCTGGTGCTGTGGTGGTGAATAACTTTGTATACGACCTCGACACACCCGTTTTAAAGAAAATTACTGTGTTGAAGTGATTTGGTTCATGTTACTCAGCATTTAAAAGCAAATGACATTTGCTATCTATAATAATAATAATAACAACTTAAATCGTTGCCCTGCCCCAACTGTCTGTCTGACAGAAGGGGTGGGTCATATTATTTGATCATATGCACAAATGTAAAACGCTTATGTGAGGATGAAATTGATTTTGGTAACTTGACTGATTCGATCCAAAAAGAAAATAAGAATTTTTAAATGCCCTAGAGCTCAGTCGATATTTTGAGCTGATAAATCGTTACTAGTGTTTTATCACGTGTGTCGATGCATCGGCAGCATTCCAATACAGCCCCTAAATGCTGTCGAATATAACGAATGAAAACAGACATTTGAATGCAAAGCAGGTCGAAGATAACCCTAAAGCCAATTAGACATTCTGACAAGTTATTAGAGCGCTTGATTATTAATCATGTGCATAAATGATTTTCTGTTTATAAGCATTTTTGCCGCTTTCGCTTCACAAAGACTGGTGCATAATCGATGCAGAAATCGGCCTTGTCCGTTTCCTGTCGGTGTTAAAAGTTTCAGAGTCACTGGTGCATGAAAAAGTCAATCATCCATCCCAGCTCGGAAGCATTACACTGGCAGATGAATGAGAGAACTGGAGGGCTGCATCAACGGATCAATCGTTTGATAATTCGTATCAGTAATGGGTGTTCAAAACTCAAAAGCTGGTTTAAAGAAGTATTTTTAGACTCATGTGATTTACAAGCTTATAAAAATGTCACGCATAAATCTGAATATGTGGTGGCATCGGTTTAAAATCGACTCACGACTGGTAAAAATCTGAAGCTTCGGGTTAAACTGGATGAAATTGAATTTTCTCTGCCAGTAATGACACACTTCTAACCACAAGAAGCCATCACCTTCCTGTGTAAAGCCAAGGTACAAAAACCATTTGTAAGATAACCGAAAGGTCAAAAGGCCATCGGAAGATCAAGGAAGCCAAAACAAGGTCATTTACAAGAACGCGCAACACAAATTCTTAAAGGCTGTCTTACAATAAAAGGTGTCGAATGTAAAAGACCCGATCAAAAAAAAAGAAGAATTGCGTGATTATGTTTCCTTGAAGCAAACGGGTCAGGTTTTGTCAATACATGCATATTTAATACCCAGGGTTCCCCTGGAGATGTTTTCCACGATAGAAGAAACAGAAAATTACGCATCATCATCATGACCACAAACGCCAGGTTGTCCTTTAATCTGGGACACAAACCGGAAAGATTAAACCAAACGCAAAAGCCACTGATTAGTTGATTAGTGGGTTTTGATACCCTTGTTATCCTCATAATCCGGACACGTGTGTATCAGATGTACTTGTATGGCACAGAACAAATTTTCCATAAGAGAAAATAAATGTCTATCTATCCATCTGTGAACCGGACGATGCAGTGAAAAGACGAAAGCATTAAGAGTGCATGTCTTTAGAATATATTTCAAAACAGTCTAACAGAAATGCTGCACCATACTGTGGCTGAGGGATCGTTCTGGAAGGGAAACAGGAAGTCACATACGCCACACAATTTATCATTTGGTAATCATTACCACAGCACAGGCACTTGCGACACGGACGTTTGGAAAGGTTGAAGAATGTAAATAAGAACAGAAAACAGCCCCCCGTTTTGTTGCTATCTGCAGGTTTTTAGTGCAGCAGGGCAGAGGTTAAGGTATGGGACCAGTATACAGAAGGTTAATGGTTTACGTCCAAGCATAAATGTAAATCCAGCAAAGTACAACATGGTCCAGCACAGTCAGGTTCCCACTGGTTCCTACTTAACTATGTCTGCACTCTGACCCCATTTTTTATAAACAAGCTTGGAAACAGAATAGAATTACAACATGTACGACATTCCTTCTTCTTCCATTCCATTTGTCTTTATAGTTTTACAGTCCGATGCAGCAAAATGTGTGACTAAAGCAAGGTAACTAGTGAGCTATTAGCTTACTAGCATATTGCATTCAAACAAAATCACATATCTGCCACGATGCCTTTAAAGTTTAACGAAATCACCTGTGATCAGATCAAAATGTCAATTATAACAAAAAATATCAATAATAGTTCCTTTTTTTTACCAAACCAAACAAGAATAGAACGCTTGTTCACGCTATAAATAGAAAACGGCTTCATTTTTAGCTCAGCACAAAATTCACAGCTTAATCCAGAACATCTGGACAACATAATACAGATGCTTCCTCGACTAAATGTCAAAGACCAGTAAAGCCAAAATAAATAAGATTCATCTAAATTAGAACTTGAGGGAATTTTATAATTTAGGAACGACGTCGAAGAACGATTTTACATACACACAGTTTCAACATCCAACAATCTGCAAGTCCAAAAATGAAACATTTTACATCATAAGAGTCAAAGTTTAACTGGTTCTAGTTTTCTGTCTGTAGTGTGTGTGTGTGTGTGTGTGTGTGTGCGTGTGTGTGTGTTTGTGTGTGCGGCTTCACGTTGAGTCACAGATGTTGGTGGTCCTGCAGAGCAAACGTTGACATGTTGTTATGCGCTAATCACAGCTAATAGCAAACAATTATCGAAGTCACCAAGTTCTGCCACAACGTCGAGTCTGCATGTATTTCTAATCACTGCGATATGAAGCTTTCGAATGAGAGCCGAGGCTCGGACGCTCGTAAACATTTTATTTTTATTCAAGTCGGTCAAAAGACGTATCAAAAAGCACCAAGGCTTTGGATTTGAAGTTTAGACAACAAAACATATTTGCTGACAAAAAAAAGTTGCTTTAATAAGTGGAAAGAACATAAATACATCTGTTTTATTTTCTAGTCCAGTAGTAAAATATTTCCAGGTTAAAGCCCAGCGGTGAATTAGATCTGAAACGATTCCTAGAGTGAATTGATTTTATTTTTAAATCATGGATACAAATGTAATCCAGACAACAGAAAGTTTGCTGTTTTGCTCACATGAGTTGTACTTTTGTGCAACACACTCACGCTGTGCGCAGGTGTCTGGGAGAAAAAGCTGCATCCAAAATGACACACCAAAACAGCACATAGACTGGGTACTTTCGTGTGCACTTTTCTCGTTGCTACGATGTACTTTTCAGTAAATAAGTGAGATTGAGACACGGCCGACTAGGCCCGCAAAATGGAGAAACAGAAAAAACAAACAGGATAAACAAAAGTTTTAGATTAGAAAGATTTTTGATACACAGATCAGCATTGCATTGAACTGAACTGTCAGAGATGATCACGAAAATATTCACTTGAAACTGCCGATTAAAGCTACGTCGTTTGTTTCACGTAATTCTATCTGGTGTACTTATTTTTACACTTCTATCCTAATCAGATAAGTCAAAGAATCACTGGATTAATCGATCTAATAGTTAAATAGAAAAATAATCGATAGGTGCAGCCCTACAGTGGACTGCCAGGGTACAGAGGGATATGTTACTCGACTGAACCGGTGCCTTACAAAAGCAGTAAACACAAACAACAATCCAGTATTGTATGTCCATTTGACAAGGACGACACACACATACACACACACACACACACACACACACACAAAGATATACATCTTGTGATGGAAATCAGCTGCAGTTGCATGTCTAAATAGTTGGTGCCCATCCTACAACAAAAAGGCACCTGTGATCGGTGAATAAAAGTTACCGGAGAGTAAACCTGATAAGGCCCCAATCGGACCACACATTTCAAAAAGCACATTAAACAAAAAAGAGGGAAAGGAGGGTCACATGATTCTAATCTTCCGTACACCTAATCCAAAAAGAGACTCTAGAATAAACGCTCAGTGGGGCCTTTTGACAGCTGATCAAAAGGAGCAGGTATGCAAACCCCAAGAAGCTGCGGTTTGGCTGAACAGATTGTGTTTCTGCATGACAAGTGCTACCGAACGCTGCTGAACCCACAGGCGCAGCAAAACTGCCGCTGCCGGAGAACCCTCCCCTCTGACCGCAAACTAGTCTAATGTGCTGCAATACCAGGAAATGGCAAGTTCAAAACAAGCTATGACTCACGGCGAATCAATGGCACTAGGAGAATGTGCAGGGTTTGGCACTGAGCCCGAGGGGAAGGTTACCACACCTGTCCTAACGTTCGATAGTGGAAAAACACACAGCCCAACCCTGACAGAGCAACAGGCGCCACACCACGTGGTCAGTGTAGCAAGAACCAGAAAAACCATGCTGACACACTAGCCTAAACAGTGCTAAACATCAGTTAGGGCACACGCTAAAATATAAACATTAAGGAATTGCTTATATCATGTCACGACAGCATAGATCGCTTAGCAGATCAGAAGCTGATAAAACCGTAAACTTAACGACGCTCATCATCACATAAAGTACAAGAACTATAGCTGTCTAGCTACTATACACACGTACACAGATATCTTCTCTCACCTAGCACATCTAAGCTTTTCTTTCAATTAGCCTCCTAAGGTTTTAACCCCAAACCAAAGTCCCTTTTTGATTCCTAAAAAAAGAAGCAATCAATAAACGACGGGCATTAAAAAAATCTTTGTTCTAAGCACTTGGCACCAAGCTGCCGAAAAACAATAGAGTGTCAGAGGCCTGCGGTGGCCGTGCTTCCCTTCGCTCTTTGGATAGGTGGGCTTTTCAGTCATGCAGTGTCCAGGAGGCCACCCCCCCCCCTTTCCTGTCACCAGCGCATTTCAATGAAAATGGGCCAATTGAATGGCTGCAGCTGCCCCATCAAAAGGAGAGCATTGCTAAGAGAGCCAGGGATTGAGATTCGTCCAGGCGGTGCTCAGCGGCTCCGGCGAGCCCCCTCGCTTCCTTAGAAAAATGGAAATCAACAGGATGTTCTGGATAACATTCGGTGCGACTCGTATACACATATTTAAAAGTGATTAAGCCGCGTGAAGGAGTGAGTGCTTGGTTTTTCAAGACTGCCTCGGTACTGTTAACAAATTATATCACGCAGAGGTCAAATTAGGTAAATTAAGCATAACCTGACTAGCTTGTATCATTGCTAATTACTGATTTGAAGCAAACCCTGGGAAAAGGCTTCACGTCTGATATGAAAAGCTTTATTTCGAATGAAATATAACCAGTGTAACGTGATGAACAGGGCTGAACAAAAACGGCAAGGAAAACCAGTTTAGCATTCAATTAGTACACATCTACAGAGTCAGTCGATTAAAGCTTCCTCAAAACACTATTGTAATTGATACATTATGATGACGAACATCACCGGCCGTCCATTTTTTATATACAGAATCAACCAAGCATCGTAATTATTTAGCACTTCACGACGTAAAAGCAATAAAGCAAATAAACAATTTGTGTTACGATACTCACACATTGGCGAGGCCTAAACATTTAGCCGTGGCAGAAAAGCAGTTTCTATAAAGTGTAGCTTGTATAGCAGCAAGTAAGTGTGTGTGTGTGTGCCGTGCGAGGGAGGAAATGGCTGAAGCCACCTGTTTCTCTGTAGTAAAAACACACAATCTCGGTGCAACGTTGCTCTGTTATCAGTTTACCACGAACACCCAGTGCGCCGCATCGGGATAAAACATCAGTCGGTGAACGGCTTATCCAATCAAAACAACAACCGTCTCCAATCCTCCCTCTTTTGGTCTATTCACTACAGCCCACGCAAGTGAAGCTGCAATCTTCGACTGTTGCGTTGCATCACACACACGCTTTCTTACTACTAGTTGAAGCAATACAACAAGAACTAAAAGTACCAGAATAGATGCATACATCGCCAACTACCACCGGACTTTTGGTGCGGTATAAGTCTTGTGTGCATTATTTTGTTTATACATGTCCGAGTGCTAATCGTCGACTAATCATCTCTTTGCCATAGATCCAACAAGTGACACTGAAAGACAAAATACACATAAGAAGACTCATATTCTTAAAACACTGCAGTGGAAACACGAGCAGGTTCCGAATGAAGTCCCCCTGTAGCAAGGCTAGCATTGGGAATGAGTGTGTAACCAGGGGAGGAGGGGAAAGATTTCAAAGGGGATTTTAAATGGCATTTGGCCTCTGAGGAGATAAAGTGAGGAGGGGCCTATAAACCATTTAGACAGCAGGGGAGAAGTGAAACAGAGGCCACGGAGTTCCTGCTTACTGAAGGGAAAGGGGGGTGGTCAAAAGAAACTAATACACAATGACCAATCGTAATAGAATTGCTCTGAGCACGATGCCTCTCGATATCGGAAAGCTAAAGTGAAACCCGTTCTAGTCACGCTGTGTTTAATGCCACGTCTAGATGCTACTGACGCTGTTTGGACGCGTTACCCTTTTGCAGAGCTCGTTTAATTCCTCAGAGTAAAATATTCCAGAAGCTACAGAGTATTTTGCATTCCCCCCCACCACCACCACCACCAAAAGGTTCACACCAGGCATTGCAAACCATCTAATCTGTTAAAGGCTTCCTGCAAAACAACAGCTCGCTTTGATATCATTATACATCGAGCCAGCATTGTAGATTCCATCAATTTATATAAGAAATATATTAAATAAACACATCGTGTTCATTCGCACGAATGTGTAGCGGCCTTCCAGAGTTTCCACCATTTTGAAAGCCTATATTAGTAAACAAATCATAAACATCGTCGGCAGCGACCGAAGCAAGCAGCGTAATGAAAGCTGATGCTGCCACAATTAATGTAGTAAGCTTAGACGCGGTCGCAAATAACAATATTTCAAAAAAGTGAGATTAATGTGTGCTAATCTTTGTAAATAAAAACGGGATTTAACACTTCAATAGAGAAGAAAGTCTTCAAGCGAGATTTGGAACGTTTAGAATTCAAAGATTCCTTCATCCAAAGCGTCTTACAATTTACAGTCTGAGTAATTGAAGGTTAAAAGCCTTCGTCAAGGGCCCAACAGCAGCAACCCAGCATTAGTGAGGTTTGAATCAGCATCCTTTGGATTATTAGTCCTGAACCCGAACAACAAAGCGATGGTTGATTGAAGAACAGATGACGAGATTGTTGACTAGATTTTTCCAGTAAGTCTAGTTGACGTTTCAGGCCATGTTTTACAACCCTCTCGCCGGTTTCTGACCCCGACACTTGTTCCTGCCTTTACTCGGCAATAATTGACCGTTTTGCCTCCAAGGTTTACATCATTTAGGCATGTAAATATAAAGAAATTCTATTCTATCTTCCATTGTTCATTAATCTAGTCCCAGAGAAGGTTTGCTCAGGTGCTCTGAGATCAGATTTGAACCTACAAGCTTTAGAAATAAAAAAAAAGTATATGAATCATCAAAATCCCAGCCAAGCAAATGGTGAAACATTTCCCAAACTTTTACATTCATGTCAGACTATTTGATTCAATTGGACTTTTTGTTTCCGAGCACTTGACATCATTTTCAATGTGACTAGACAGAAAAGAGCTACATGGGGTTAGTCAGATGGTCACATTAAAAATATTTGGACAGAACCATGGCTTCCCTCCCAGTCAGAAACACATGTACATAACCTCGGACAGAAACGTGCGTTTGGGATAAACCGTTTCGTCAGGGTGCTGAGGTTTTATTTAAGCACGACTCTGACAGAAGCGGATAGCACATGCTACTAATGTTTGGATACACATCAGCAGCAGGTCTGGATAATAAAGAAGCGAGACATTCAGCCAGCCTGGAATAAAATACACATCCTTAAAGACAGGCCACCGAGATCTTTCTAGAAATGTAAATAAAGCCACATTCAAAACGTGAAATACTAATGAAACCCTCATTAGTTCCCAACATCCATTAACACAATCAATAGAATATCGGTGGATTTCAAACGGCCTGACATGCACCCAGATCGATGTGTAACATTTTCAATATGATTCACCGACATCAGAGCTCAGAACAGAGACTAGAGCGCATACACAGTCAAAACCCAGTCATCCGCATCATAGTACTTTGTTAACCAAGTTTTATACCAACATGGTGTTATTACCTGAACAACTGATAAGAGAGTAGTGAATACAGCAGGCAAACAATCACAGGAACATAAATACAAAAGGGAAGAACAAATGCGACACTCATTCTTAGGAACAAGTCATTATCAAGCGTCCACAAAAGACCGATCATCCAGTAGCACACAGCGGAACTGAGTTACCGACAATTTACCATACACATTTTTAGTGTATGAACGATTTATTTTGAGCTAACGTACAAACTATTATTGGGTAACCAACACAAACAAGTGACGTCACTGATAAGTGTGTAAACATATAAAATATTCAGCGTTTCAAGGCAAAGAACAAGTATAAAAATACAAAAGGTATATATTGTATTAGTGTATTTATCTCCAAACAAGTTTGCAGAGTGGACTATTCAGTAATATCTATTTTCAGTAGATAGAATTAAGCGTG
This sequence comes from Hoplisoma paleatum, assembly GCA_028565875.1. NCBI lineage: Eukaryota > Metazoa > Chordata > Actinopteri > Siluriformes > Callichthyidae > Hoplisoma > Hoplisoma paleatum. The sequence continues at coordinate 14,197 of JAOTRQ010045592.1, forward strand.
GCTGTGTTTTTCCAGTACTTTCTTCATCTTTTGTAATGACCCCAAATGCGATTCACGGAAATATTGAATAGACAGTGTTGCAGTGTACGATACAACAAACGTATAAAATTCAAATGTAGTCGTTGTTGTGCATCAATGTTTATAACAGTGCGAACTAGGGCTGTCCGCAAATAATCGATTATTCGTTGGTCGACCGAAAAAATTACTAGTACTAGTAAATGACGACCACTGGTCGACCAGAAAAATCCTTGGTTGTGGACAGCCCTAGTGCTAACAGTATTGTCTTTTCTATCATTTATAATTTAGTGTAGTAGTGGGGGGGGAAGTCTGGCATGAGGTAAATTTACATTCAAAATCTAACTCTTGGGCACCAACTAAATCTGTAAGTGTTCACTCTCGGAAAACATGTGGCTGGTATCTAAACCATGTGTTATAGCATAGCAAGGCCCGGTTCGTTATTTTGAAACATGATCAGAAGCTCCATTTTGATTATCTGATTATCCAATGAACTTGAACATGAAAGTATTTGTTTACAGCCATGGTAAACCAAGTTGATAACGAAATGTAATCTGTAATAAAAGTTCCCTTCATTTGTTAAAATGAATCAACAACAACAACAACAACACAGCTGTTTTGACACTATTGAGGAATTTTCGGGAACACAGTTTAAACACTTGCCCCAGAAGGTGTTCTTATTAGACAGCATCTATGTTATTAACGTAACATAGACCTTGCTGGACATCCCAATCCAAAAACATGAGCACTGATATCAACTGAAACTGTGAGGATTTGTGCCGACTCAATGCAGCAAACACTTAAACTAAACTAAATACAACAAAATAAACAATTTAATAAATATTTTCATGCATAAGTATAATCTGGGCTTCGTATCGAGCAGGATTTATTGGTGCATGTGACAAAAATATCATAGCAATACCACATGTAAAACATATTTACAATAGAAGAGAAAGCATTACGTAATAGCCAATTCTGACATATCTGACTCAATGTTTTGTGGAAAGGGACTCAATGAACGAACCGTTACGCAACGTTTAAAGAATACGAGTCGAGATGAAAAATACATAAGCCTACACTGTATTGCCAAAATAATCCCCAGTCTGCAGGACTCAGCTCGCCTACACATTCTAGCTGTGTTACAAACAACCGGGCATGTTCGCCTTCCAAAAACAAATTCAAATCAGTAGGCAGTCTGTACAAATAAGCATGTTTCAGTATCCCCACGTTTGCCTGAAACGTTTCTTACACTCGACAAGTTAAAACCAATATCACACAGAGGAAATGCGAATTCCTCCACTCCTTCATCCAGGACTCCATTTCCCGTCTTTAGATTAAGAACTCAGACAATAAGAAACGCACCATCTTCAACTTGCCACAGGCACAGGCTGGAGAAACTGACACTTTATAAACAGGAAAAACAGGTCCTAAAATGCACGAGAAAAAAAAAACAAAAACAATGAAGCAAGGTGACACGATGACTTCGGACAAACTGAACAATCGACAAGCTGAACAAAAACAAGAATTCGGATGGATTTGCATTTTAAAGTTTGCACGTGAAGCAATACCATCGGTGGGATTCAAATCAGACACAACCTGCTTGGAACGGCCAGTGACTTAGCATGCTTTTGGTTAGCGTCCTGTCTTAAGAAACAAACAACGAACACGAATGCAAAAAGCTCAGAAGCAACACAACAACCTTTAACTACTATTGAAAGTGTCATTTTAATCAGAAAGCTTTCCTAGACATGCTACAATACTAACAATACTAATAAGAAGCCGCATACATAAAACCCTAACAACTAAGAATCAAAGATCGTAGCATTATAAAGCCAAAGTTGTAATAAATTAGCACTCGACAGTTATAGGATTACGTCAGATGGATTACTACACAAGCGTTTGTACACATGAGAAGGTCTGATTACTGATTACTCATATGGGCTAAACACTATGTCGACATTAAAAGTTCTGCAACTACAGTCAGCGTTGTAGGTCATTCGAGATATGAAGTGAATGCAATTAAAACAGCTACACAAGTTTCAACAAATACACAAGAAACACGCTTGAATGTATTGGAGCCACAACAGACATGTAAGTAATCTAGTGTAGTCTTTATAGACATTACAATGTTAGTGATTTTATCCTAATTACAATCTATAATATGCGATAATCAGATAATTGAGATGTTTCACAACAGATCGCTGCAATAATCTAGTCAAACATGTTAAAACACAATTTAGGTGTGAGAACAGCAGGTTTTAAACTAGTGTGTCATGTTCAACTGGATGATCTACATTTATATCCAACGTGTTTACTGCGCTGAATCATTGATTTCAATTATTATTCTATTATATTTAAAGACAGATTTTACCATTTCATGTACAAACTTAGGGTTAACTGGTGCAGATATGAATTCATTTAAC
>JAOTRQ010045602.1:0-16631 GCA_028565875.1 Hoplisoma paleatum
TTGTTTATTGTTATAGTTACGTGTCGTCGATACATCAAATGGAGAATCAAACGTAGCCTCTCTAGCTGTTGAAGTCCTTCCAGGTAAACACAGACTAATCCTGATCAGTAATCCAAAATTACTGTTATCGTTTAATGATTACACATCACTTTTATTTGCATAACACAGCGAAAATTGAGCTTGCTTATGTGGCAGACTGGTCTTTTTCTATCCAGTCAATTCAACAATATTGGACTAAATAAAAGAATATGTCAATTACTTATCAAATGTATCATTAATTTCTACAATTGGCTGGACGGCCAATGTTGTTGAAATGATACTGCCCTTCTTTTAGGGATTCCCACCACTACGGACATTTCCACCACAATTACTTCTGTCACTACGTACATGGTTACAGATTCTTCTATAACAACTGTCCTGACCGAAAGCACCTTCAATCCAGAAACTATAGCTACCATTTCTCATACTACTTCCACTTCTCACACAGGTACAATCATTAAACAGGGGCTGTACATGCCAGGACTGTCAAATTGTCACCCAGGCCAAGTTTTCCTATATTCACTGATGATGTCAAATGAATGATTCTTGCTTCTGCAGTTAGGTGGTGGCCAATCTAAAACACATGCTGCGCTGACTGAGATGCTGCTGTGCTTAATCATAGTCTATGAAAATAATACCTGTGAAAATCAAATATTTTGTGCTGCAATTATGAACGTTGTCTGAAAATTAGAGATCTGTAATGGGGTGAGACTTGTGTGCCGCTTTTTTTGGCATATTAAACATGTAATCTTCTTTTTAATCAGTTTAGATTGGACTCATTAGAACTGATTAGAGCACAGAACAAACACATTTTTATGTAAAGTAAAGAAGTGATAAAAATAATTAAATTAAATGCTTTCTAATTGACTAACACATCGAGCGTGAAAAGTTAGATAAAATGTCAGATGTAAATATGTGTGAATGTTCCTTTTCTTCAGATGGAGTGCTTTTACCATCAGGTAATTTTAAGAAGGAGGACATGATTGCGCTGGGTGTAAGTCTGGCTGTAGCACTGCTCCTTTGTTTTGTTATCATTGGTTTGCTGGCTTTTAAGGTCAAACACTACAGATCAAGCTGGAAGAAAGTAAATGAGGCCAGTTTATTCCAGAGCACGGTGAGTGACTCACATTAACTTATTGCTGACGCTACCTTATATACACATGTGAACATAATACCTGCAAAGAAATTTCCTATTTTATATGTGCACTACGGAGGGGTGATTTGCAGTTAAACCTTTGGTCAAAGTTTGCCAGAGAAATTATGCATATTGTCTACAAAATGTTGAGCATTTTTCTAAACATCATGTTATGTCTTAAATGTCATGATTGCATGTGATGATGACAGAATGACTATAAGATTTTTCATAATACAAATCCAACTAAAAAGATAAGACATGAGATGAGAAAATTCCATAAGAGGACTATTAACAAAAAAGCATGAAGCATCTGAAGACATTTTGCAACAATTGAGCTCTTGTTCTGTATCAAATCAAACATCTAAAAAGTGATGTAGTTCTGGCAATAGGAAGCTTCACAAAATGCTAATGGAGGGTATCAATAATTGGGTGAACCTGACATGAATATTTTTTTGCAATAAACATAATAATAATTATAATCAAGTCTTTATAAGGTGAATGAAGGTTCTATCAGCTCTTTTTGTGTAGTGTAGGATAAGAACACATTACACCATACACTTCCTTTACGGCAAACATTAGGGACACTTTGTAGGGACACTCCCTCAGCAGATATTGAGAGTGCATGCTTAAAGAAAGATGACACACAGCTCTGCAAAACACAACTTTGCAAAGACATAAAATACATTTTATTTCAGGAAAGTCAGTTCAACTATAATACTAGATGTTCAAACAATTTGGGGCAAGTAAATACAAGATCGACAAATAGATAGAAGTGAAGTTGTTTTTTTGAAGTTGTAAATTTGTAAGCTGTGATGAATTGTGCCTTTAGTCAAAGTCAAAGTCAAAGTGACATTGAGGTTATATAGTTAGGAGTATAAAACTGAATGAGATTGCATTTCTTGAGCTATCTTTATTTATCTTTTTGTTTGATTGTATTACTGCTTATGGGGGCTCATCCACAAATAAAGTGAATTCATTAGTAAAGCATAATTTGTTTTAGTTTATTTATTATTGTAAATAAAGACAAAAATACCAAAAGTATTTTATTCCTAAATAAACTATGCTTCTATGAAATGTGCTTTCGACATGGAGAGGATTTTACCTTGCATTTGCTGATCTGATGCTCAAAGCAATCACTTTACGACAGTAAACATTTTCACCAGGCCTGTAGGGGGAGCCTCAACAAAACAGCTGGAAAAACAACAAGTGTTGCATATTGTGCAAGAAAAATGCCTTTGAAGTGAAATATAATTTCACCCATATGCCCATCTTTAGTAATGGTAATAACTTTGTTTCATCTTACATTGGTATTCATCAGTTATAAATGTCTATGTCTTTTGCTTTGCAGCTGAGTGGGAAATTAGGAGGACCTAATAATGGATTACAATACACAAATGAAAGCTTCCAAAATGACGAAGACACAGACAGTTCTCAGCAGACGGCAAAGCTGGAATTTAGTCTCAGCGCTTCAGAGCTACAACAGACCCGAAGCAGTGCTCCAGCCTCACAGAGCAAGAGCAATGATGATGATGATGATGATCATGATAACTCTAGTGAGTCTGTCAGCCAGAATGGCTCAGACAGCACAGACAATGAGAAAGAAGTGAAACCCATACTTACTAAAGAACGAAGAACAGAAGAAGGGTACAAAGCTGTGTGGTTTAGAGAGGACATTGATCCCAGTGACAAGGCGGAAGTGGTGATTTCTGAAAGGAAAGAGCAGGAAAATGACAATGACGATGACGATGATGATGATGATGATGATGATGATGATGATGATGATGATAATGCTGATGATGCTGAGAATGTTAATCATGGCGGAGAAGGGGATGAGTCTAATTTAGCATATCTATAATATCAGCAAGACCTATTTGGAGTGTCCCATTTTCTGTTTGAAAAAAATATTTTATGTCTGTAATGATAAATGTTATGGAAACATATATATAACCTGAAAAATATATTTATTTAACGTTGAATTTATTCTATATAAATGTGTGTGTGTGTGTGTGTGTGTGTGTGTGTGTGTGTGTTGACTAATAGACAAAAACATTTATTACACATTATAAACAGTAATATCATCAATGTGGATCTAGATAGTGGTTGTGACATTTTTCTATGATTATGTTGTTATGACTAAGTTACATTGAATTCTGGGAGCTATATGGTACCAATAGTGCCCTTTGACCTTTGACCAATAAACATCCCCATAAATAACTACATTTAGAGAAGAGGAACTTTAATCATTTACTTAGGAGGAAACATTTTCTTTATATTGTCAGTAGACTTGCTGTAATCATGTGAATTGAACAAAATTGCATTAACAGTTGCATAATGATGTTAACTTAATAAACATCTATGTATGTAATATTTCACTGATATTAAATGTCAGAAGAAGAATAAAGCATGACAGTGTTGGCAAAGTGTTTTCTGTGAATTCTAGTGTCGAAAAACTCAGTAAAGGTTTGCATCAGTATCAAGGGGACTGAGATGAATAATTTTACAATTAGTGCTATTGACTTTTTCAGGACAAGCACTTTTCATCAAACTCCGGTTATAGTACCTCGTATCAAATGCTATTTACCAGCCCATGTATCATTTGTGTGATACGTGAGGTTCTGTGGTGGTTTTTTCACAATGCTAGCCTTCAAACATGGCTCATCGCATTACTAACAGCAAATGCTTTCATATCATATTTCTGGTTCTTAAAAGCCAAACCTTTGATTTATATATTTTATATCCTCAGCTGTTTCCACTTGTTTATTCTCACTTCTAAGCCTCTTCATTTGCATGCATCATCTTTAAAATAGTGGTCAGCCAAAACATTGAAATCATTTACTGCATATTTTCAGTTAAAATAAAGTTAAAGAAAGTTAACAAACATTTTTGTAGCACTGATTAATCTAGGATGTTGGTCGAAGCCTTAATGGTCCACATTAGAATCACCAACAACAAAAACAGTATGTAAGAAAGTATTTTCTCATAAGGGAAAGAACAAAATAACTAACAACACTAATTGTTAACAACACTGCTACACTAACAATCAATACTTTTACATTGTAAATGTAATGTTCTAAAAGAAAGTGCAATTAAAGGACTCTTATGCCCGACACACATCATTCAGTAATTGTTTGTCTCCCTCTTGTTCTTTTAGGGATAAAAGTTTCATTCATCAATGTGGTACTGGGTCAGTCTGACCTACCTCCTCAACAGGCTTTTCAGATGATGGATTAGGCAGCTGAATGGACAAAGACCAATACCTTTAAAAAAAAGTAAAAGAACAACAACAAAAGGGATGCAAGTACCAAATAGAAGACGCCTGTCCACTGGTAATCAGTTTCTGTTCTATGCTACTTATTTCATGCAGCCATCTTTAATAAAGGAAAACAGACACAAAACGTTTCACAGCAAAGGACAGTAACTAGGCAACAGCAGATAAAAAGGGCATACTAGACTTTTTTTTAATCGTACAACCAATCAGTTTTAAACTGAGAAGACGTTGCAATTTTAGCCAGTCTCTTTCAGTCTGATACAGAAGAACTTGTTCTGCAGATTTTCTTCTGCTTGCAGGTAAAACATTAACGGTTACTTTTTTATCTTAAAGTTTGTTTAGGAAGTTAGCCATTGTGGTTTTCTGTATGAAATGTATAGTAATGCTTTTTATCAATGTGTTATTATTAAGTATTATTCATGCCTGACTACATGTCTTTGAAAAAATTAAAAGAAATTAGAGCACCGCCGTTTGAGCAAATTTAAGTACATGGACATAAGAAGAACATAAGAGGGATCCTGAAGTTTTTGTACTTTCACATGATCTTATTTGGTAAGTGTTCAGATTGATTGTCACCTCTTGAGGCTGCTCCAAAATGATTTTCATGTTATAATGATGTGAAAAGCAGAAATATTAACCAGAAATATTGATTACTATTGGCATTAAATAGTTTGATGCTAGGAAAATGCACCACAAAGGAATATGACTGTAAATTGAATTATTTTTTAAATTCTTTTTATACACCAAATGAGGACAGACAGAAATCAAACCCATGCTTTTTTCCTGAGGCAATAGCAAACCCAGTGCAACACTGCTGTCATCCAGATCTGCATTAGCTATCCAATGAAGAGAGAAGAAGTCAAAGCTGCAGCTATTTTTGCTACTCCAGTGTTTTAAGTAGGAATTATTTCATTAAAAATTTCTTATTTCCTTTTGTGCATACAAAGTAACTAAGTTAATAAATCTGTCTGACCTAACGTTTGATTACCACAGGGAACTAATTTGCAATCCTTCATTTTGCTCTGATGGTAATGTTTGCATAACCACCACCCAGAGATTCACGTCTGTGTGCATGGATCATGTCATAAGAGCATAAAAGTGGAGGATAATTTCATTGCATCAAAAGAGAACAACTATTTGAAGTAATGCTAGAGAATTAAATTCTAAGTATTATTGTTTAATCCCATTGGATTATATCGTCTCTGTAACTACTTGAAACATCACAAAAATCAGACACTTTCACTGGCCATATAAAATGACATAAAAGGTCAGACGAGGCCCATGGGCCATGTGTGTAACACCCCTGCAAAAGATGTATATTATTCTTGAGAACATTTGATTGGTGCACCACAGTGACAGTCCACAAGGAGGATGTTTTAAGTCATGAATTATTTTGAACAAATTCCTTCCACTTTAAATTACATATTACAGCTTTTAAACAACTTACAATTACAACTGTACACCATTTGTTGAGCAATTAAGGGTTAGGGGCTTTGCTGAGGGGCCCAACAGTAGCAACTTGGTGGTAGTGGGGCTTGAACCTCTGGTTTCTATACCAGTATACTGTATATATATATATATAAACTCATACCTATACCAGTATATATAGTTTCTATACCATCATTCCTTATTGTAATACCTTAATTAGGTATAGGTATATAAAAAGGTATAGTATGAAACAAAAATATGTTTTAGCCATTTTAAATCCAATCAAATCTAGCACATGTGAAAACATTTAAATCTTATGTTAAACAGCTGTTTTTTTATTAAATGCTTTCTATCAAATCTTCAAACAAGACACCCAAGGACAGCCGAATGCTGGTATTACATTTTTTGGCAGATTCTCTAGATTGTTGTGACGGCTTAACAAAAAAAGCCTTTGATTTGAAGGACTTAATAAAGTAGTCGGCAGACTTCCAAATCTCTCTAATCCCACCTATTTCAGGATTACCACTATATCCACTGCCAAGGTACAACATTTTTATTTAATCTACCAGAATGATGAAAAGTGAAATAAAAAACTTTGGTTTAAACATTCAAAATTACATTAGAATCTAACAAGTTTAAGTTTAGCTTTATATTTTGCCTCTTTGTGGTATATTAAAAACTAAGCTGTGTGTGTGGACAGTAGAAGGATGAAGATGGAGAATCTATTAGATGCCATAGCCGCAGTGGAATGGACTGGTCCTGGAGTCACAGCAACATTACTGTTGATTCTACTGCTCCAATTACTTTGGACATACAAGAACAAAAACAGATCTACTGTGCCAGGTAAGTTACACAACACCTTTGTTCAAAGTATAACATTATAAATAATAATTTATAATAAATAGCATTTATTTATTGCATTTACACAGGATTTATTTTTAATAAATGAATAATTAAATTGAGTCACAGCGTCTTTTAATCAATCCAGGGGTCTAGGGGCACGCGGCCACTTTGATCACTCTGATCACAAGGTCATTTATAACGGAAGGATATAAAACACACTGAACAAAGTGCCTAATATACAATATTTTACTTTGAACATTTAGCAAATAATATTTTGCAGTTTACAACTGAGACTGAATATTATTGGCAAGTTTGCATGGGGCCAAACAGATGATTGTCAGTGGTGGGACCTGAACCCATTACATTACCCATGGTCTACTACACAAACAAAACAACTAACAAAACAAATATTGCATCTAAAAGCTGATTATAGCTAATAAGAGTTATAAACTGACGATTTTTAAGATTTATTTAAAAGAGTGAAAAAAATGCAGCCGATTGCCCAGCTATTGTCTTACATTATCCAGTACCCAGTTAATGTAGACACAGACCTGAAGTGACATTCATTTTATCATGTCATAAGTTTAGTTAATTCTGAGATGTTTGAAATAAAAATTCATCCTTATTTTAATTTCCAGGTCCCTGCTGGTTTTTTGGACTTGGGCCTATTCTGACCTACTCTAGGTTTTTGTGGACCGGAATTGGCACAGCCTGCAACTATTACAACCAAAAATATGGGTGCATGGCTCGAGTTTGGATCCAGGGAGAAGAGACACTCATTTTAAGCAAGTGAGTTTATATGGATAGTAGCTATTTACTGAATTAGTTGATTCTAATGAATATTAATTCCTATATATAAACAGGTTTCCCTAAAGCTTAATTGCTTATCACAGATTATTCAAACTTGACTGTTCCAGATCTTCAGCGGTGTACCATGTTTTGAAGAGCAGTAACTATGTTGCCAGGTTTGCAAGTAAGAGAGGATTGCAGTGTATTGGAATGAACGAACAAGGTGTTATCTTCAATAGCGATGTCATGCTTTGGAAGAAAGTGCGCACATATTTTACAAAGGGTGAATATTTTTTTCAGTTTTAAACTAAATGTAAAATGAATTAGTAACCATTCAGTATCTGAAACGTAAAACTTATTTGTTGAACCGTTTAATATCTGTTTATATTGCGTATGTTTAAATTGTATTGAATCTGTTACATTACATTCTATTATCATAGCATTGCTTTACTAATCTCTAAGGTTCTACCGAATTTTACATCAATGATTAGAATTGACAACAACTGTGATTTATTACTCTATGCCCACTGATAGGACTACTTTGGCGGCACCAACTAGAGTAGGCTGTAAATAAAACAATTCTTTTGGAATGATTCATGCACTTGACTAGTAATTGCAGCCTAGTACAAACCAGATTCATGTGGCAACAAATCTTCCATGTTTCTATGAACAAGTCCTGAATTTTTGTGTTTGTGTAACTGTGTGTTGTATAGCTCTTACTGGCCCTGGGCTACAGAGGACAGTGGGTGTGTGTGTCAGTAGCACAAATAAGCATCTGGATGCCCTGGATGATCTCACTGACTCTTCTGGGAATGTGGACGTTCTGAACTTGCTGCGCTGTATTGTGATAGATGTCTCCAACAGACTCTTTCTACAAATTCCTCTCAACGGTCAGTTAGCAGATAACCAACCAAACAAATAAATAAGACTTTCTTATTGAATATTATTTATAGATGTAAAATTAATCTGGAAAAAGGACTGAAATAGAACTACAGTGTTTTGAATTATTATGCATCCATGTATTTTTTAAAGCATTCCCTATTCGTAACCTAACCAGTGTTTACTTTACTTTGCTTCTAAAGCATGAACCTTAGCATGATGTCAAAAGTGAAACAAATAAATGAAGCAGAATTTTATCATATTAGAAGTTATCATTATGTAGCATTAGATGGACCGGAAGGTAGAAAGGTAGAAAGCTATTGGCTGGATCGTGAAGGCCATGGTGATTTTTTTTTGTAAAAGATGAAGATAAACTCAACCTGCCAACCTTTATCCCAAGCACAGTTCTCTAACCACCAGGCCACGGCTGCTTCTTGCTACAACAAGACGAATCACAACATTCAGAATCTAATGTGACCTTGTATTTGTTTTTCTGGCAGAAAAAGAAATGCTATTAAAGATCAACAAATACTTTGAAACCTGGCAAACAGTCCTCATTCAACCAGACATATTCTTCAGGCTGGACTGGATTTATAAAAAACATCAAGATGCAGCGTTTGTTCACCACATCTTTTATTATAATTTAAGACTATGTGATTGCTTTCCTCGTTAAAATTTGTATAATTTAATCAGAACTGTTCTGTCATAGAAATGAGCTGCAAGATGAGATGGCAAAACTGGTGGCGCAAAAGCGTGACATTGTTAATGCCATGGAAAAACTGGATGAGAATGATTTTGCAACGGAACTGATATTTGCTCAGGTTTTATATTAAATGTGTTTAAAAATCTAGTCAATACATTAACTTTTGTGGTATGAGTGAACTTATGTTTCTATGTATTTTTCTGTCAGAATCATGGAGAGCTGTCGGAAAATGATGTGAGGCAGTGTGTGCTGGAGATGGTGATTGCAGCGCCGGACACTCTATCCATCAGTTTGTTCTTCATGCTGGTGTTGCTGAAGCAAAACCCTGTAGTTGAGCACTGTATAGTGCAGGAAATGCAGTCTGTCCTCGGTAACTCAACCATCTCCTGTCTACTTTTGTGACTTAGTCTTTATCTAAAAATATCAATAAAAACAATGTCATTTAAAGACATTAATGCCATGCATATTTTTTAGGTGAACAGGACCTAGAGAGGGCGGACATGCAGAGTTTTCAAGTGATGGAAAGTTTTATAAAGGAGTCTTTGCGTTTCCATCCAGTGGTGGATTTCATCATGAGAAGAGCTATGGAAGATGATGTTATTGATGGCTACCAGGTCCCAAAAGGAACAAACGTTATCTTGAATATTGGTCGGATGCATAAAAGCCCAGATTTCTTCCCCAAACCCAGTGAATTTAGCCTGGAAAACTTTAATAATAATGTAAGTAGTTATTTACATGTGGAATGATTTTCCCCACTTCAGTTAATTACAAACAATTTTCATGGTAGACATGTCAGCCAATATATTTGTTTTAAACGATACACAAGTCACATCAAACAGTCATGGACGATTCAGTTTCTTTAATTTGCCTTACCTGCATGCTTTTGGACTGTGGGAGGAAATCAAAGTACCAGGAGTAAACTCACACAGACACAGAGAACTCTGCACAGAAAGCCCCCGGGTCGACCCGGGACTTCTTGCTGTGAGTCGACAGTGCTAACCACCATACCACCCAATTGATCTGTTAAAATTACCTAAATTCATGAGACAAATATGGACAAATGGAATTTAAACCAGCAGTTTAAAAGTTAGATTTTTTAAAATATTTGGGTTGCATTTTGGGATTGTAATTTGCATTTCATGTCACTTTGCTTCACTAGTACTAAAACATGTTTTATACAACCAAAAACATTGGTTTGTTTTCCATCACAGGTGCCCAGTCGTTTCTTCCAACCGTTTGGTTGTGGACCACGTGCATGTGTTGGGAAGCACATCGCCATGGTGATGATGAAAGCCGTATTGTTGACACTGTTGTCTAGGTACACAGTGTGCCCATCCCCAGGATGTACCATCAACAACATCAAGCAAACCAACAACCTCTCCCAGCAACCTGTGGAAGAGGATGGAGAAAACCTGGCCATGAAATTCATACCACGTAATCTAATCTAAATCCGATCCAGCATCCAGATGCTGAATTAATCACAATTTAATAAAAAAAAGATAATAGATTAAGGGTTTTTCCAATCAAAAACAATAATATCATAATAGCTCTGGTTCACAAAAACATGGTCCTATTCAATATCAGAATATCACAAATGTATTAACTAGAGATAATACATGTCAACGTTCTGAAATAGTTTTACTGTCTAAAGTTTGAGTGACCAGTCTGCAAATCCACAGCACCGTACAGTCTTTGATTCTTCAAATGCACAGATACATTCACCTCATCATCATGATTCAAATGATCAGCATTAAGCCAGCCATGGTGGCCCTTTGGTTAGTCCACACTAAACATCATCTTCATTTTGGCTAGCCAACATCCCATCAGGAGTCTGTGGCACGTCTCATCCTGGACCATTGTTGGTTGAAACTCTTTATCGCTAGTTAAAGCCAATCATTTATGCTCATCAGTTCAACTGCATTCAATACGTGTGCAGTTTTCTACTCTTGCTTTTGAAGAGGGTGGATTCACTTTTCTCCTCTCCGCCTCCTCATTATCCTGCTTAGGTTTGTGCTTATGCTCAGGTGGTTTTTGCCCGTCATGACACTGTGATGAAAATATCATATTGTGGGGGTCAGGGGTTTTTTTTTTCCCATAGTGTGTTAGTTTTTCTTACATGGCGGCCTCTCTCCCTGTAGGAAAGGAACGCAATTTCAGGCATTATATGTCTTGTACATATATAGATTTGACAACTTTAATTGAATACATTCCAGACCCAGATATCTGAAGGCTGGTTCTCATGTTTCAGCTCATCAATGTATCAAACTATATAAGTAATAAGTGTTCATAAAAATAATCTATTATCAAATCCATCAATGCTCTATAGGTTTAGCATATAAATAGCATCTTTCTGCCCATTACCAACTGTATTAGTTTAAAATACTAATTTCAAGGCTTGCTTTAATGGTAATATATGACATATGACTGCTAAAATTAAAACATTTTCCCACATATGTGTAATTTGTGTCTTTTATAAACAAATTGAGAATGTAAGAAAATAACAAATTGCCAAAGTTAGAAAAAAAAGACAAAGTAACTTAAAATTAAAACCAATAAATATATTTTTGACATACCAGTATAGGACATTACCCAAGCTCGAGAATAAATTTAAAGAAAAAAACAACATTCTCATTTAATTTCGAAAGTAGCACAGTAGATACCCAGCTATTATTAAATTATATTGCTTTGCAGTCAGTCTTTCTTTTAAACGTCCGAGATCATCATTCATACAAGTAATACTTTCTGTTCCATGTTTTTGCTGTAAGGAAGATTGTAAGACATTGCAGCATATAGTCGTCAAGTGATGCTCCTATAACTCAGTGTTCTTGCAGTACTCTCTGGCAGTGATACAGGAGGCAGTCAGGGAAGCCAGGTAAAGAAGAGCGTAGCCATACAGACAGAGAGGTCTCAAATACACGACAGTGCATCAGGCAAGGGCAGTCACTGAGCAGACGACATGCTATAATGCCCTCGGATCCTGAAGGAATAAAGATTTCCAATATTTACAGAAATATGTTATACAAGAGAAAAAGCAGAGAATACATTATCCAATGTCTAAAGTCTGAGCTCGCTGTCGATTGTGGACAGTGGATAGGGACAGTGTAGCCTAGTGGAGGGACAGTGTAGCCTAGTGGGTAGAGTGTTGGACTATGAACCCAAAGGTCGGGTGTTCAAATCCAGGTTCTGCTACACGGCCACTGTTGGGTCCTTGAGCAAGACCCTTAACCCTGTCCGCTCCAGGGGCGCTGTACGTTGGCTGACCCTGCGCTCTGACCCCAACTTCCAGACAAGTTGGGATATGCGAAGAGAAACATTTCATTGTACTGTCAGCATATGTGTAATGACAAATAAAATTTGAAATGTATTATTATTATAAGTGGCAATTTAACATATTTTGCAATACACCATTCTTTTAAGTGAATTAAACTTTAAAATATTTTTATGCTAGCATACAAATAGAGCAACGTCAGTTGAAAATTTGGTACTCTTACACACTAAGCACTATCTTCAGGGTGTCACAATGAAGAAGGACTCTAAATGCAGCAATAAGCAAAAAGTAAATACACGTTTATTACACAATATAATACAAATAAACATGTTAGAAACAAATGAAGGATAACTCCCAGTCTTTGTCTAGGACAAATGCAAAGGGACGTAGTGACGCCCTGCTCCAATCAAAAGCATGTAAACTGAAAGGGATTAAATAAGATTGCTCTACGTGCAAAGATGGAATAACCACAAGTGTACTGACCTTATGCATGATCGTATGTCTGTTATGGTGTGCTCGAACTGCATTCAGCTTGAATTAGCACAGCTGTAGTGATCACGCCACTTGCTCACAGCTGACATCAATTCTCTGTGATTAGCAGGTTCTTTAATAAAAGACCTGCAGATCACACCATCAGTACCACTCGTTTCCTCCAAGGCTGACTCACCATGGCACATGAGCCAATACCTTACACATGGCTGTACAATGGCCTGGTAAGTAGATCTGTCACCTAACAACAGTAAAGTCCTGGGTTTGATACCAGCCTGGAACTGGTCTAGAGTTTGCACTTTCTGTCTGTGTGGGTTCCTGACTACAGTACCTACAGCACTACAGCAGCCAGGGTAATAGACTATGTTTAAAAATGAGAATAAAGCTTCAAATTCCTATAATTGCTTTTATTTGCATACAAGACAAATGCATTAAGAACACTGCACAATTTACTGGAAGAAAACATTACAATTGTTGGACATAATATACATATTAAAATTGTCCAATAAAATAGCAGTGTCACATTCTTTCTTTACAAATTTACACATTTACTGAAATGATTTAACAGAATTTTTTTTAATCTTTAGCTTTCCTATAAATGAGTAAACTGTATAACCTGCTTGACAACTATTTTACATCTGTGTTTCATGGAATTGACCAAATTCTAACACCCATGGACAGGTCTAAATCTAACTCTAACAATATTCCTACCCAGAATGTTTGGACTACATTTCACTAAACTCTAAAGGCTTTGACTGAAAACTGAACATGGTTGAACATGGAACATCTACTTAATTGAATCAGCTTGGACAGTAGGATGCTGTAAGCTGTCATGTCTCTGTACAGATCTTCGATGGGCTTGTACATCTTTAAGCTTTGCTGGGGTCAGCACCACTTGTGTTGTTTTGGCTGTATATTTCTGGTCCCAGTTATGTTGAACAGTTGAAAGTGAACGATTGCATTCAGCTATGGCTTACATTTCATAGTTGTTATATTGTTTCCTGCTAGAGAGAAGCAACTGTGTAGCACAATATTTTAACTTTAAAGGGCACTGGTGATGTGAAGTACTTGTAGTGCATGCTGGTCTACCAAAAGAGGTCACATCATCACATCATCTTTACACACATATTTACACAATTCAGGCAAGCCTTCATATGTATTTTATTTAACAGCAGCTTTGATGAGCACACTACTTATATATTGCTGCAAAGATAGGTGTTTGTTCACAATGTTCTTCTAATTCTTTACATGTCTTTTGAAGTTCTTTTGAGTTCTATCTTACCTCTTCTGGCCTTTTTTGGCCAGAAGCCCAAATTAACTGGATGGCTAACTTTAGAAAGATTTTAGCTTGTGCCAAGCCATTTAAATTATTGAGGGCACTTTGGTCCTGGGAACATTCAAAGCCTTTGAAATCATTGCCTTAATTTGTGCTTCAGCACAATATGATCAGAGAGATCCACAGTCAGAACCTTGAACTTTATGGTTTGGATTTTGTTATGATATTGTGGTGTAAATGGTTTTCCCATACAGGTGCGTGTCTTCTCAAGTTATGTCCAGTTAATTTGGATTGTAATAGGTGGTTTCTAAAAATCCACGTAGCAGCTCAAAAAATACTTGAAGCAAATGTTCAAGTTTAAGTAAGATACACACCATTTTGAGTGTCAAATTGCATTCATTTTAAGTTCATAGTTTAATGGTAAACATTAAGTTTTTGATGTTTTTCTACTTCACAGTTCTACTGTAAAAGTTCCCTGAACTAGAACTTTGAGTACTGCATTATACCATATCCAAAACAAGTAAAAAAAAAGCAATATTAAAACTTGTACTTATTTGCAGTTTGTAGTCTCAGCCTTGCTAAAAGAAAATCAGCTAATGACCAACCGGTCAAAACACACCCTATGCTGGTTGGCTATTTCTTGTGAAGTAACTCTTACCAGCATTGGGGATTTTTTTCCTGGATGACCAGCTGGTCTTAAGCTAATTTTTAAATAGGGAATTGTGAAATTTGCATGGGTATTATGATTGTTTCACATTATTCTCTATTGTTTTGTATCAGCATGTGTTTTGTATATATTCGTACTTATTAAGTGTTCTTATTTGTCATGACTGCTGAAAGTTGGGCAAGAGTTAATTAACAAACTATAGCAACCAGCAGCAGGTATATTTTAACCAGCTGGTTAGCTAGATTTGTTTTGCCATAGATCTTATTGTAGGTCTTATGGAATAAATCCTGGTCCTATAAAATAAAAAAGTGGAAATCCTTAAATTATTCAGAGTTCCAAGTATAGGAGCTTACACAACATAGAACAAGAACATATTTGGGTTTTTTCAATGACTAAACATTATTACTGACGCAAATCAGCCAAGTCACCACAGAGTATCCAGGTCACACTGACCACCCATAATGACTTCATGTGGACAGTATATACATGATGTGTTTATGCGTCATGTGTTTAAAAAAGAGCTCCCCGCTTACCCAGATCTCTGACAGGTCAAAACCTTTCCCCATTCTTTCCACCCGAAGTCTGAAGATGCTTTCTCATTTATCTCCACCACCCAATTTTTCAAAGCTCTAATTGAAGTGTTGGCAGCGTGGAGCTCATCTCTAGCACGCAGGTCTGAAAGCCTGCCAGGACAGCCATGGTGATTCCACTTACAAGATGTTAAACACGGATCTATGATGTCATTATTTATTAGACACGCATGCCATGTTAATGTGTTTTAAAAGCACCGTAAAAGGGCTAAAGAAAAAAGAAAGAAAGAAAGAAAGAGAGAAAAAGTTACACGCTAAAACGTAAAGCTAAGTGTAGGAAACGTCATATTTCCACTAGAGGGTGCTGTTTGCGTGAACGTTAAGATACTGACGCACAAAACACATCAATCAATGTAACCTCATTATAATGCATTTGTGTTAAATTGCGTAGAATTAAATAATCCTTCCAAGCGTTTTAATTCAGTATTTAAAATATGCTGTTTACAACTAAAGGAAGCAAAAGTTTAATAATAATATAAAGAATGGTTCTATTTATATATTTAATTAACCATTTGTTCATATATAATATACTATTTGTATATATTATGGGAATGACCAAAAAGATGAGATGTAAAAGGCAAAAACATCTCATAACAATGTAAATAAAAAGATAAGAATCTATGAAATTGAACAATGATTTTAGCTAAACACTGTCTTCAGTGTAACATGAATGTTTTTAGAAATTAAGTAGGCACATATCAGCGTACCCTGTTTTATTCAAATTGTTGTGTTATTAGATTTATTTGATTAATATTTTGCTTTAAAAACAGCATTCATTCAACTGTTTCTTTTACTACGGATTCTATATGAATATTTTTTGTACTGTGTTTTTACACAAGCAGCTAAGTGCATCAGGTGGAGCAAAAAAAGAAATGTAGTCCTAGTGTAAGCTTTACTAATGTAAATATAACTGACATTTTACACACAGTGACATATCCCTTACTCATCTGGACCTTACTGTACACTGTCCCGTACACTGAACTACTTCCTGTGAAGTAGTGTGGGCTTTAGAAGAAAAAGGCCCAGATCGGTATTGGGAAAGAGCAAATGTGCTCTGTTTAACCCAGCAACAGTGTAAATCTATCAGAGGCCATCTGCATCACACTTGGCCGTATTTATAGGCCTAGTCTGACATTCATTTCTGCAGCAGAGAGCGAAAGAACATGGATAGAGACGGTGCTGTATAAACATTCCAACAACTGGGATCTCTCAGAATGACACTGGGTTCCTTGGGGTGCCTGGGACAGATGATATATA
>JAOTRQ010045611.1:0-16631 GCA_028565875.1 Hoplisoma paleatum
GAGAAACATTTCATTGTACTGTACATCTGTATATGTGTAGTGACAAATAAAATTGAATTTGATTTGAATTTGATTTTGATTTGAAACCAATATTAAAACAAACGCACAACAGAGCAGGCATGACTTAAATCCTTGCTGGAAGTATTGACAAATGATTGGTGACAAAATGTTCACTTTGTATTTCTTAATAAAGCCGATATGGCAAACAAACATGTGGATGAATAATTTGTAGTATATATAATAATCAGTAAATGGATGTGCATTACCCTTAACAAAGCTTGGAATTTCAAAATGTGATCTATCCCAATATGAATCCTCTTCTGTTCTTTTCATACAATTTAATATTGTTATAAATCTGATCTGTATTAAAGGTGATGTGTATTTATTCTCTTTTTATTAACTGAATTGCTCTAAAAATAAAAAAATCCTGTTTGTTTAAAATAAATATTCTATTTAGTGATATTGTCTTTGTATCGCTTTATCTTGTCAATCACATAATTTAAAGATTTATAGACCTTTTGAATAGAAAAATCATTGCTAAATCAATTCTGACCTCTAAAATCTGAATTGCACGAAGAGCTTTATACCATTAAATTAAATATACAATCTAATAGTTCTAAATGGCACTTTTCACATTGCAGGTTGTTGATAGAGTTATAGAGCCATAATATAGCCATGGCTCATCAAACCATCGTATATATTTCTTCTTCATTGTATTTTCACAACTCAAACATGAGCTCATACATTCAAATGTATGTGGCAAACAGATCATATAAAAATAAGTATAACCTTTCCATCTGTTTTATAGAAGCATATTTAAAATGTCTTCATAGTTTTCATACACATCAAGGGACAATAGTAATATGAGTGTGGGACCTATCTTAATGGCATAGTTAATTGTGCAACAAATCAAGACATACAAATTTCAAGATCTAGAACCTAAGAAAATGTTACAAATCAAAGCTTTAAAGGTTAAAGACAAATATGTTGTAAAAGTTCATGCAAATAAGTGCTCTGTATGTAATACAGACAATAATAAAAATAGACAAAAATCATGAAGGAGCAAGATCAAAATGGAAATAAGCTGCAAGCAAGAGAGGTGCAAGAAAAAAAGGCAGGCAGATTATGGGCACCAGAACCAGGGCCTGAAACAAACACATGTCACCACATACCAGGGTAAAAGAGTTGGAAAGTGACTCCCCCGATCACTGCAACAAACCCAGACCTCAAACAGACTCATGTATTTCTGAATGTATGTACTGGAATAGCACTGCATACTACAGAGGTCATGTGCTTTCTCATACGTGATGTGGGATATTTTGTGTCAAGTCTAGCCTTGTAATGACGAAGGATTCATAAAACCTAAGTGTTTAACTGAGCGGGGTTTTTTCTGACCAAATTAATTAAAGAAAATTGTAGACAGAAGGCTTTCTAATGTGATAAAGTAAACAGCAGAAGAGGCAGAAGAGAAATGTACTGGTCAGGAGCCATTACGATGACAGACAACTTCTACAAGCCTGGAGAGGTAAAACAGAATTGAAGCAGCAAATTGAAAATGTAACCCTTAAACCAACATGGAAATAAAGTGTGCGAATGACAGTCAAGTTCAACAAAAACAGCATGATGAGCATTTTACCCAAAACAATACTACAACTCTGGCTCAAAGCATTTATGAACACTTAAATTCAGCTTGGTTACATAAATTATAAATCATCTCATGGATCTGCTAATGCACAGATGCCTTTTTATGCTGGACCATGCAGTAAAACACCTTGGAAATTGTACCGATCTACTGTGTGGCATTCCACAGAAGATACATTCATTTATTTTTTTGGACAATACCCAAAATAAATCCATGAGCGTGCCAAACACATGGCATAGATGTAAAGTTTAAAACTTTCCTAACACCCTGCTGCAGTACTACACACACATACACCCTTCTGCATCACCCTGCCATCATTAAAATAAAGTCAAGACTGGACATTCTGCACCATCTTCAAACTACTTCTTTTACTTTAGTGACAACATTCATTTTTTACCTTTACATAGTGTGCAGGCAGACACAAAGCACAATGTTCCTATAGAAACATCAATACAAGCTACGAGAAATAAACGTGATGCTAACACTTTTAAGTGCTATCTAACACTGTATGCAAAGTATGTATGCAAACAATGCAAAGAGTAGATATAAAGTACATAAGAACTATGAATTAATCGTTGGTGGAGAATGTGGTGGGTTTAGAAACCCTCAGAAATGCAATACAGGTACACACCAGGAGAAAAGGTGTCACTCAAGGGTAGCTCAGGTGCTAAGAATTATTTGTACCGGATTTATTGTCTTATAATCTCCTGGTACTGTATACTTATAAAAATTTTAGGTGTTCATAAATGTATCTCCGAAACATAAAGCAGAGCAACTGCGGTAGCCTAGCGGGTAAATCGAACCTAGTGAGTTCAAATCCTGGCTCTACCAGCCAGCCAGTGTTGGGACTTTTAACACTCTCAGCTTTATGAGCACTGTACAATGGCTGACCCTCTCTGTAAAAGATAGAACTCTCTGTGGGAACATTTTGCTGGACAGGTGTCGGTGGTAGTGTGTGCTAGTCCTCGGGTGTCCTTGGTCTATGTGCGGGTGGAGTAAACAGAAAAGCAATCGTGAAATGATTTACTAGAATCATGAACACAATAACAATTAACACAATTACTTTTATAAATAGTATGTTAGCAGTAAGTAAATTGGCATGTTTGTGCCCGGGTTTGGGGTTCTTTTGAGTTCAAAGCCATTTAGTAATCTGTTTAAAACCTGTGAGCTTGGTTTTAATTAAGTTCAGCCAGAGTTCACTGCAAAAGTAAATATGTGTGATGAAGTATGAATAAAGTCTAGCTGTGGTCCTGTGAGATGAAGTGCGTGAACAAGTGAGAAAAACAAAATGATATCAAGAAAAAATCATTTGAGTCCAAAGCACCCTGAATCTCACAACAATCATTTTTAACCATTTGGAGTCACAGTTTGACATATCCTTGATATCATATCCTTGTTTTTTTACTGCCATAAATATTTAAACCCCACATATTTGGTATCGTTTTATTCACACACCGTGCTCTCAAACATTTAAGCTCAGAAATAGATCTACTGGTCTAAAATCACCATAAAAGAGAGAAGCTATGTAAAAATCATGTCATTTATTATTATTATAGTTGTTGAAGTTTTGTAAGTAACACATTGTGATATTGTGTGTATAGCAGTTTCATGACAATGTTTTTCTCATGTTTGTTACCTAATGTTTAAACATCATGATAGAATTCTGATCTAGTACGATAATAACACATTATAATATTTAGTGATACACGGTGTTCATGTACCCAACGACACGCGGTGTCTGGTGTACCCAGCAACGGGCGGTGTCCGGTGTACCCGTTTAGAGGTAAAACGGTGGTTGGTGTATCCACTGATACATTGAGTGCATGAGTAAGAACTGCTGTAATTGAAAAAGATCCTGATTCTGCTGAATGAGTCAGGACCGCCTCTGTTGCAGCGCATGATGAGGTCATTTCGTCTGATGGCTCCCCAATGGACAGTATGTCACTTACACTGGCTCGTGTCACAAGGAGCTTAGAGTCTAGAGGACAATGCTGTAAGAGAGGGCTTTTCATCTTAGTCTTGAGAAGCAAAGAAGCCCTGCAGGCCTGAGAGGTTTAGAGACCAAGTACAGGAGTTTAAAAAACCTGAACTTGCACATGCAATAAAAAAACATACACATATTGTAAATGTTCTACTATTCTCACATCAAAAGTTCATGTTGCTCATTCAAAGGCAGTTATAGACTTATTGTTCCAAAGATCCAAATCGTTCCAAATCGTTTACCCTTGAAATCAAATGTGGCTAGTTAATTCCATCATAGCACCTCAGCAAAACATAACACCAATCACTGATTTCATGTGAACGCCTCTAACAAGCCTTGTAGATTAAAGAAGGAAAAGTACTAGCTCAAAATTCAGAAAAGACATCTCAAATGATAGCCAAAAGCTAATACGACACAAAGCTTTTTTGGAGAACATAGTAGATGAAAGGGAGCCAATGAACTAAAAAATGGGCTTGCGTCTGAGCATTGAGAAAACATTTTATCTACACCACTGGCAGCACCACAAAGAAATCTGATCTGGGTTAAACCTGCTGGACTTTCATGAGACTGGACCATGGGGATTATTAAACGTGATCAAAAGCATGTTGTGTGTTAAGCTTGCATTTAATTGTTTAGAAAAAAGGCTAAACAATGGCAATTATGTAAAACTGTGGTTTGTAAAAGTGTACGACATGCCCACAATACTAATAACTAATGGCCTAATGGAAGTGCAAGTCTAATCCTGAAACTGTAATGATTAATGTATTACAGTAGTTTCATGGGTACTAGAATTCAATCTGTCACAGGTCTCAAAGCAAAGATATGCAATAAAAATGATCTATATTTTTTATTATGTATCCACTGTATCCAAGTATATCGTGAAACGGTTTTAGACCTTCAAACTGATGCTTCATTTGTCCCACTTTAATTTAAATGACTGCTTAATCCTAATCCAAAGGTCCCGGCAGGTTTCTTTGTACGATTGGAAAGAAGAAATGTTGCATATGATAGCCATCATTTCCCCTTCTCAGATATGAATGACTAAACTCAGCGTGTCCAATACAGCACCTTGCATATATTTGTTCTGTACTCTATACGAGTACCGGTACCACCAGAAAAGCCTGAGATCAATGTCAGAATACTCTGGACAGGAGGGTAAATCCATCACGCGCGTTAAAACACTCAATGCTCCTTAATTATCTCAAGCGCAAATAGACAACAGAGAGAGAAAACAACGGTGCAAAAAGTAATCTGTAATAAAGGAAATGTACTTTATTACTGCCCCTTTTATTTAAGCTGTTGTGAATTCAATTGGAGAACGTGGGCAATCATGGCAGAAAAAGAAAGAGCTTTTTCCACACTGCTCCCACAATGTAGGAGGCATATCATTTATTTTATGTTACTGAATGTGCCATCTATTCATATTCAGGAAGCTGCCTGTGAGCAGAGGGTATGTCTGAAATCCAGACTACATTTTACATTACGTTTAGCTCGCACTGTCTTACAGATACGGACTAGCATAGAGCAGGATAGATTTGCCACTGGTTTCTGTGATCTATTGCTGCCTATTCCTGAGTTAAGCTGAGCAGTGCTGGTTTAGTGTTTAAAACCGCTGACCACAAAACACTGCACTGATGCATTGAAAAAAACCATTTCGAATCTGCATGTTTATTGTCTTTGCTAGCTAATCAGCTAATCAAGCATAAAGCCAGCAAACCTAGCATAAAGAGGAGCTCAAGAGAGTGCAGTTTATCCCAGCGGAAACACACTTGCTTTTTTACACATTTCAGCCTCCACATTTAACCACATTTAGCAGTGAAACACACATTTACACACTAGTGAACACACACTAGGCTGCGACAGTGAGCACACATTCCAATCAGGGTGGGTAGCCTGAGGATCAGTTGGGGTGTGTTGGTGCCTTACTCAAGGGAACTTAAATGTTTGGAGACTTTCAAGCACATGTATTGTTCACTGTGAAATAAATCGGCTAAAATCTAATCTGGGGTGACATACAACTCGCAGGATGTTGTTTTTGTAGTTGTTTAATGTTTAACAACTTGTTTAAACAACTGCTGTGTTTATTATCATGGTCTTTCAAAATCCATAGTGGGTTATAATCTTGATATCTTCATTTTCTTAATGTCTCAGCAGCAGCTGTGGTCTTGTGGTTAGAGAACTGAGCTTGTGATCAAAAGGTTGGTGGTTCAATTCTGAAAGTGAACAGGTCAAGACTGAAATGCCCTTGAGCAAGATACCTAACCTCTAAACTGCTTCCTGGGTGCTGTGGCTATGGCTGCCCACTGCTCCAGGCATGTGAGCTCACTACTGGTCCCTAGTGTGAATTACTGCATGGATTTCTGTGTGTATCTATTATTTCATCTTTATTTTGGGTTTTCATTGCAGTTTGAAGTCAAAGTTGTGCCAGGAATCTGATGTGAGGGTACTGAAGTAAAAATTTGTCTGTAGCTGTCTGTACAGTAGTCCTTTGTTCTGATGTTGTCCATCCGTTCACAAGAAAGGAGGGTGTGAGCAAGTGGGGGTCTGGTCTAATTTCAGCATGTATGTGTGAGTGAGTTTACTTGCAGAATGAAATTACATTTTTCCCTGATGTTAATTAAAAATATACTGGCAGTCCATCAGTCTAAAATTTGAATTTAGAGATTCTTCTCTTGGTACACGGTTCAGGGCACATTTTAAAAGCCTATTTTCACTCTAGTTAAGCACAGTTGATTACAAGCCTATTTACCAGTATGAAGTAAGCACTGCACAATAAGGATCCATGTTGGAGAAAGAAACCCAAACTGTGAAGATAAACATACTGAAAGATTAGGAAGAGTCTGATTTGGGTTGTGTGTTTATCTCAAGCAGAGCTCTAACAGCAGGAAGGAAAGGGTTCATATTTAATGAGCAGTTCAGACATGGAGACTCCCACTATCATGTCAGGACCTTTTGTTTCTAGTTTAACTTAACGTCATTTTACTTTAAATGGTCCATTTTGTCCAGTTCCTCACAGACACCATGACCCTGTTTGAGGGATCACCACGATTCCAACATTGGACTATTTATGTTCGGATTTTAGTATGTATAAAATGGTGAATATACCTATGTCTATGAAAAGATAATCACTGTTATTCATGTTACCGTAGTTGTGATAATATATGCCTGTACATTTATTAGTGTTCTACAACGGCAATAAAAAAATAGCTTAGATAAACACTAAATATTTAAAGCCTGAGCACAGAAAGCATGCATGACAAAGCTAATGAAGTATTTGTAGGGCACGTACTTGGTCTGTATCTGCAGGCATCTCTAATGATCTAAAATAATGACCTTGCTTAACAACATTTACAATTTCAGCATTAAGCAGACACCTTTACGCAATGTAACATACATTACAGTACGCAACCTGAGCAATTGGCGGGTCCCAAAGAAGTCCCAGGGGGTAGCATTGGTGAGGTTTGGACCAGTGTACTTTTCATAACTAGTCATGTACCTTAACTGCTAGGTTACAGCTATACAAAAATGTGTAGCATGCTTCCTCCTAATTATTAAGTGCAGGCATTACACCAAGTCCATTGTTATCATGTATACAATTAATTATATTAAATAAATTATATGCTGACAAGTTAAGAAAGGTCCTTTCCTATTCCGGCATGATGACACATGAATCAAGGTCTGTTGCACAAACCATTAGTGAGGCCCAGTATCAGTGTCTGACCATACAAATACTCTATTGACTGAGTGAGCATCAGATTACACAGAGAAAATCATGTAGAAATCTTTACAGGAAGAGGAAAGGCTTTGATAGGCTCAGACAAAAGGGGTCGTAACTATATATTAACACTCATGATTTTGAAATGGCATGACTAACAAGCTTGTTAGTCATTTGACCCTAGTGACCCTCATTTGCAGTAGTTAGAGACCCAAAAATGATTTAAAACATTGACCGTATACAAGTCAAGAAAATAAGAACTGGGCTTCTGAGTCTCTCAGTAGTAGCAGACTGGCAGATGTGAAGCTGAAGCAGCAACCTTCTGAATATGTGTGTATCAGCAGGAACATAAATGTGGATCCGGTGGCCTAGCCACTTCTCCTTTTAAAATTCTGCCCATTGTATGTTCAACACAGCTTCTGTTTAACCAAATTACTCGACTAATTTTAACTTGGATTTTATCAGAAATTCAGAATGTAAAGTTATTAAACATTATTTACAAGGTCTAAAATGTCTCAGATGAATTATGTACACGGTTATGTTGTGTCATGAAATTCAACCTAATGTTGTTACAGATCTGAAGGGTAAAAAGAGATAAAAACACACCTAACGCAAACAACACATTGGATATACAATCTATGAACAAATGAGAGGTCTCAATTCCACCTGATGTTAAGTACAATGTCAATTGTGATTATAAAGAAATTCATTCTTGAGATTTTGTCAAGTGATTATATTCTAAGCACAACAACAACCAAGACCACTATTACTGCTCCATTGTTTACCTACTTCACAATAATGACCTACTAACAATAAAGTACACATCATGTACACAACAGCTGAATACACATATTCAATTACATTTTACTTGGCAGCACTTTTATATTTATTTTTGTTTTTTAAAGCAACAATGCAATGAACTGTAATAATGAATCCTGGCAGCTACAAAAATACTCACCCTCTTATTTACATGTCGATATTATCCTTACTATGTCATTCGTGCTTTTTGCCCATTCAAAAGAATGTAGCAGGCGCTCAGGTGCAACGTGGCTATCTATTTCACAAGCCTACCACCTCTAAGATCTGTACCCACTGCTACTGACTGAATGTGTTCTACACAGACTCAAAAGGTTGTCTTAATGACCTGAACCCTGCAATGAACTGGTGTATTTCACCCAGTGTTTATTGAAGAAAAACATGGGTCAGAAGACTTAAACAATGCAGCATTGTTTTTTTCCCTCTACGTTCTTTCTTTGTAAGCATTTTAGAAACAGTTATGTGATGATTCTATCAGCAATATTTGTCTCGGTGTCATCCATGGCACCCCTGGAATAATTTGAATTTTTTTTAGCCAGCTTGCATGGGTAATGTGGAAATAGTGCTTCTATTTAGGAGGGGAAATGCAAGTGCTGCAAGTATTAAAAGTTATTGGTTCAATTTATGTGAATCCACAAGCTCAAAGTTCTTGCAGGATTAATAACACATAAAAACAAAGACGGAGTAGGATATTAAATTTAGCCAAATGAGCTCAATAACAGTAATATTGTACTGCGTTTGTTGAAAAGTAGTGGACTTGTGGGTGCATGAATGGCTTTTATATTGGTCACATAATGTAAGGGCATCACTTTGCTTTTACATACTCCTCTACATTTAGCATGATCCGTGCCGTGAAACACACATTTACACAGGGGGCCGCAGTAAACGTGCATGCTAGACATAGTGGGCAGCCCAAGCCCGTGTAAGGGGTGTTGCTCAAGGGCACGTCAGTCGTAACCTGCCGATCACAAGCCCAGTTCTATAACCCCCATGCAATGGCCCCCCCGAAATGGATCCCAGACATTACTCTTACGTGGTCTGACGTAACAGAGGTTGACATAATTCTCTCAGTGTTAATATATTAGTGCTGGCCTGTAGTGGTCAGGCGATTCCACCCGTCGGAACTAAATTTAGTTCTGCTCCATTTCTGTCCATGTGTTTGCTGACCACATAAGTCAACACTCACAGACATGCAATCAGCAACGCAGCTGTTTATAGGACACCTCATTTCTTAAGTATTCACTCCTGGTTCATGAGCAGTTAATTACGACCCTTTGTTCTTTTAACACTCACTGCTTATTACAGATATACAGTCTCAATATACTGTAATCATTAATATATCAAATCCAGTTAATTGGACCACCGGTTATTTGGACCAGTCGCTTATATGGACCAATTTATTTGTAATATTTAATTGGAACAAAGAACATGAGTGTCTTTGTTTGTGGTCAAGTGAAGTCTATCAGAAGAACGTGTGAGACAAAACTGGATAAACTCTTTAAACGTTGATTGGAATTTAGCAAGAACTGTTTAAATTATGCTTTGCTAAACATTGTGCAGTAGATTGTTTAGGGGAAAAATTCAATAAACACATTTTCTAAACAACAGTAGTTCTTCTTTGTATGTTCGCTGTATGTGTGCATTGCACAATAAAAGATTAATACACATTTAATATGTTACATAAATTATAGCACATACCATCTTATAACATAGGACGTGTTCGTATAATATGGGACAGTGTAGCCTAGTGGGTAGATCGTTGGGCTATGAACCCAAAGGTTGGGGGTTCAAATCCAGGCTCTGCTACACAGCCACTGTTGGGTCCTTAAGCAAGACCCTTAACCCTGTCTGCTCCAAGGGCGCCGTATGTTGGCTGACCCTGCGCTCTGACCCTTAAAACTTCAAACCCAAACAGATACATGATGATTGCTATTTCACTGCAATGGTTTATGCCAATGAAAGAAGGAATTAAATCCTGCACTCATCTTATAGTTGCTCGTCATCCTCATTCAGCATGCAGCAATGTTATAAAGAGTTCGGTTGAAAACCATTATGACCAAATGATTGGACTGAAGATGTTTAGAGCAACAAGAGGTTCTCACAAGCATACAGAGGTTGCTGGGATGCCATTGCTGTCAGATACAGACCAGTACAGATTAACAAACAGATTGAATAGCATGACTAGAATTACTCATATACTGTACAGATGTATAGTACAAGGAAATGTATTGCATATATTTGGAATGGAAATGGAAATTGCATATATCAACTTGTATGGTTATCGTATGGGGTTCCGGCACCCCCGGAGCGAACAGGTCAAAGGTCTTGCTCAAGGACCCAACCGTAGCTGTGAAAGAAAGCCTGAATTTGAACTCCCAATCATCCAGTTTAAAATCCAAAGCTCTATCCACTAGGCTACATCATCTTTAGCAACACAGTCTCTAGTTACAGTAACTTAAATAGCAGACAATGCTTATGTAACATAAACTGTTTATGTAATTACACGTGTATATATTCAATGCTGGTGGTTAAGTATGTAATTGAATTTAACAGCTGATGCTTGACTGTAACAGATAGACGATGCTCTCATATCTCTTCTGGAAGCCAGTTTAGTGTAAAATGTGTGTTAAATGAACGTAAAGTTTTTATGCTGACTCACAGGGTATCCAACCAGTGAGAATGCTGAGGTTCGAATGGCAGAATTCAGACTTTCTACGCAGCTGTGCAAGCAGAAAAACATTTTTAAATGTTTCTTTTTAAATAGATGTTACGGTTAAAGCTTACCACGAATTAACTGGTGACTACAGATGTGTCAAATAAAACTGCTGCCTCATTTACACTGACTGTAAAAGCATGTTTGTCCATGAGAGCAATAAAGAAGCATGACAGAGCACAGCGAGATTTCACACGCACAGCAAAGATAAACAGCTAGTTATTAAAGACGAGCGTGACTTCTGAAAGGTTAAAAAAAGAATCTCGACACACAGCTGAAAAATACCACACAAGCAAACTTATTCTTACAATGTAAAACACAAGAGGTTCACTAATATTATAAAATCCAGAACACAGAGTTGTTTCTATGACAACAAATGATCGAATAAAAAGGACAAAACATTTAGGTTTGTGGGCTTAAGATTGAAGGTGCTTTAGTAGTCTACAGTGCTATTGACATAAGTGTGGTGTAGATACACCAAGTTTTAAAAAACTGTAAGCATGATATGTGATGTACCCAGGGGACCCTGGGTAAAGAAAACGTACAGATGGTATATGGGAATGAAATGCTCACATTCCTCTTGCAGTAATCTGGACAACTCTAATCTCTGGTCAAATGTTCAGTAACTGAGCTGAATACTGATGTTTTTGTTAAAGAACCGTTCTTAACACTTCCTTAGGGGGCTCGATTTAAAACCGTCTTTCTTCGGTGCTGCTGTAAGCACATGATCGAGAACAATAAAGCCTGAAAAGGCAACAGAATCTTGCTCTGATCTTAGCCAGCTCCTCTGCAGAGGCAAAGTAATAGTGTTGAAATGGTTACACCACCATAAACACATGTATTAAAATGAAAAGAAAAAATATATTTCATTTAGGCATTTTTACGTGAAAGCTTTTTCATTTATTTCTGTCTGTAATACATGGCCTGCGTAATGCAATAGAAACATTTCACAATTTATGCTAAATCAGTTTTTTCTGTATTTTGTTCGAAATTCAAACAAAACCAAAAGCTTCACCATTGCATCATTTTACAACAAAATCCGAAACAAGTTGCAATTATGAGAATAAAAAACGCAGTATACGGTTATTATACAAATACAAATCCCCCCCTAAATGTATAACCTTTAAAAGCACACTGTGTTCCATATCTGATTGAAGACAGTATAGACTTAATATATGATACTCTGTATGTTTAACTTCATTTTATTTATCAATTAACATCCGACCCTATATTTCAGGCCTTCAACACATTTTTATCATGTTGGGACAGTAAAGTACATACCACTTTGCACTGCCATCAGACTTAAATAATGTTTTGACATTGAGAATATCAAGCGGTTGAGTTTTATTTGGTCCAATTTTTTGTGCAGACTCACCTTAAGATCATCATAATCTTATTTTTTATTTCAAACTTTTCCCCACATTTTCTAATCAGTACCTTAATTGCAGACAGGTCATTCGAACACCAGTTACATTTGAAGTAGCATTTGAATAGCATAACACCTTTATTTGTGATTACACAAATGCAGATGTATGATTGCATATTTACGCAAGAAGGATTGGCCCTGCTGCGTCTGGTTCCTCTCAAGGTTTCTTCCTGTACTTTTCAGGGAGTTTTTCCATGCCACAGTCGCCCCCGGCTTGCTCAACGGGGGTTTCTGTTCGTCCTGTATATTGTAAGTTGCTTTGCGACAATGTCTATTGGGATAAAGCGCTATATAAATAAAGTTGACTTGACTTGACATATTCCAAATGTTTTACGTCGGAGTGCAGGGTCGACCATGATACGGAAATCCTGGAGCAGACGAGCTCCAGGATCAAACAGTGGGTGTGTGCAGCACAGCCTGGTTTTGAACCCCCAATCACTCGATCGATAGGCCAAAGATCTACACCAACAGTGGCCAACCAGCGAGAAACATGGAGCCAAATGTTTTTTTATGGTACTGCAAAGAGCCACATTACGTACGCTTGTGCACACACACACACACGTGTACACAAAAATACTTCCCACACGCACCATCATATTCATATACTCACTAACATAATGAAATATGAACAGTTTCCACGTCACATATTTTGTTTGTGGCTCTCTAAATCAATAACACCTCAATACACACAAGCACTTAAAATACACACAAAAATGATAAAAACTCATTTTTATTTTGTATGTTAGTTGGAGAGCTGTGTTGTTATTGGCCAAGAGCCACATGTGACTACACGGTGGCGACAGATTGGCCACCCCTGCTCTACATAGTCCCTAAACTATTCTACTGTCCTTTTGTGCATGTAAGTGCTCAGTATAGTGTTTGAAAAAAGGTTTGCTAAGGTAATCCCTTGCCCATGTGGTCATATAAGCTATTGTTTAGTGGTGGTTCTTGATGCAGTTCCGTCTGAGGAATCAATGAATACAGGAAATAGTTTGCCTTACATCCTGACATTTCTCCAGATTCTTTGAATCGTTGAATGACTGTGATAGGAGAAATATGCAAAAACGTTTTAGTCCTTCTTCAAGGTACATAGTTTTAAACATTTCCTCAGGCATCTGCTGACAAACTAGTGATTACCAGTTCACCTTTGTTCCTCTAAGTTCCTCTTGTGGATGCTGCTTTTGTACTCAAACACGATTATAATCAGCCACCAGCACATCTGTTTAAATGATATTATTCAAAATTACCACTGCATTTTAAACGTGCAACACATTCCTAAAACATTGGGACAAACATGGATGTTTATTCTTAGATAAAATGTCTGCAATCAAATAAAAGTCAATGCAAATAGTGAACACATGAACACTGCAACTTTACTGTACATACTGTCAATCTAGCTCTGTTTATTAAGTCCATGCTATGGGGCAACATTTGTAGTCACAAATTGAGAATCTTTTGTGCAAGTAAAATTTTGCTTTAAATAAACTTTAATTAACTGAAGCATGTAGCAAATGAACTACAGAAATAAAAAAATGTCACATTCTAGTGTCGCAGCATACACGTTGCTGTTCTCTATGACCTTGTGGAGAAGCAGCCAACCAGCCCGGCAGTTGAAGAAAATGCTTGTACTCGAAGCTCTGCAATCTCATCACGATAATAAAAACAATGCAAAATACTTACAGAATGAACTTCTCAAGGCTGAAAGGAAATTGCTAGACCCTGTTGAGTATGCCACTCCAAAAGGCTCAAGAGACACAAATACTGTATGGATGAATGAAAAATTGATGTCTATCACATAGAGGTTTCTCAGACCCTCCAAATACACAAGATACCCAGACCGACACTGACCAAGTCTCAAAAGGATCAAACAGGATGATGTTGCTGGCAGCATGCTGTTCACCACAGCGTCTCCAGACTCTCATTTCGGACACATGAACTCATTTCGGACACATGGTTCATGCAGTATGAACGCGGTGAAATGAACAAGTCACTACTTTTGGACCTGCCAATTCTGGTGTTTTTTGCCAAGTGCCTTTCAACACACACAGTGCTGGAAAGTGAGTAAAGATCCCAGTAGAGCCTGTAAGGCCCTCGTGCCAAGCAGGAGCAGCAGTGCACCGGAAGTCAATACCTAGTGTTCTGACAGTGCTACTCCAGTTCCCGATTGCACAAATAAGCAGATAATTTATCAGCCCTGACCTGTCGGTATTATGTAAAGATGAAGTGTTCCTGTCATTTGTTAAGTAGTGTATTACATTTAAAATCCACTGTATCACTTGGCTACTGTAAAACCGTATCAGTATTTAATTTCTCAGTTATACATTCTCTTATAAAATTTAATGGGAAAGCAACATGCCTTAAAACAAAATGCACACCACCAACAAATTGAATGCGACTCAGATGCTGCTAACATCACACATTGGTTTGGCGCCTCAGCCAGGGGTTTAAGTAATGCACAAAAATCAGGCAGTACGCTCCCATTACACAGCGCATTACTGTCACTATAAGTAACCATATAGTTACATTATGCACAGCTGCTTACAAACTAAATGCTACATTATGCTAATTAGAGGCATTTGAGGCCAGACATAAACCCAGGAGCTATAACTAACACCATAAACATGGCCGCACAAAATAGAGCCAGAGTAATGCACATATCAAAAGCAGGATAACATTCAAAGCTCCTTGAAACACAAACTTATTTAATGGAGTTTGAACCATTGATAAAAAAAATACTTTTTGATCTTTATGATCTTATTTTCTATTTTAAAGTTTTCTAATGAACACCAAATTTCAACGTAACGGCCCAAATTTATTTTTTTTCCATGCAAAAATTCCTAATTACAGTTTAAAAATCTGTGTTATTAAACAGCATGAGTCGCACCCAGCAGATGTTCAATAGTTAATCCCATCTGTTAAACAGCCAAATGTTTATTCCAACTATCAATCTAACTGTGGAATGAGGCTGTAACACATTCACAGGTCTACACTTGCCACACGTATAAATGATTAAGTGCCATTTCAAGAACAAGTAATGTCTGATCTTGCAAAAACAACTACAGTAGGATTGTCAGGGTTTAACCCGGACAAAAATGAAACATACCTTAAATCTATTCTTCAATAGGAAAATGAAAAAGATTAAAGTTGTTTTATGCTGAAACAGAATCAAGGAAATTCCGCGGTTAATTTTCATGTTGACCACAACTGTACACAACCCAGACAAGATTTGTCAGAAGGCCTCAACTAGCAGGTTTACCACCTGGTTGACATCCTTCACTCACCAGTAGGGTGAGTAGACCCTTCATTCACCAGTAATTCTAACTCAATTTCAATCATCTATTGTTGTTGAATTTTATTTAAACAGCTTGTGTTAACAAATCTTGTACCAACTCCCAAGCATGATGATTTTAATGCGCCTGAGAATATGCAGAATAAAAGTCCCTAGGAAACATGGGTGTGGTGTAAATTTCTGATTATCACACGATTTCATCTACACAACAAGCACAAACACACTTAAAAGATTGTCAACATCCTGATCAGTCAGCAGTGGAAACGGTTGCTAATAGTGCACGATCATGCCATGTCTAGTGCCTAGATTTAAAGGCATTTAGGAAGCCATTGCTGTTGGACCCTTAAACCTCACAAAATGACCAATTTTACCAATATTACAATAACATTGCCAACAGATTTGAGCTAGACAGATCCACACACCAGACAGACTTCAGCAGATAAAAGATTCCAAGAGAACTGCAACACATATGATATCATTCATGCAAATAAAATATTTTTAAGAAGCCAAGTTTGATTCATAATGCATTGTTTGGAAAGGAAAAATACAAAAATGGCTTGTGTCAGAGATCATCAATCTGTACCTGTCTCTAACTCGAGTCAACGTCAAACCTAAACAGTTGAGGAACAGGAGTAGCAATGTCAGAGCCCTAAAAATGACCTCCAGTGGGTAAATGTTTTCAGTCGAACTGTCATAATTGGACTAAGAGACTAGCTTAAGGGCCTGACAAGCTCTACTGGAACATGTGCTCACTGCTGACTGGTTTTGGTACAAAAGCACGATCCATGAAAAGCACGTAAGAACTGAACACCCATGATCTTTGCTACAAATCAAATCAAACACAATCACAACATCGCAAAATTACAGTTTAAGTTTTAACAAGATTAATGAAAAAAGATTAAAAATGTAAACAATAAAGTACAGAAAGGTAAGATCTTAAAGTTTTATAAAAGGAGAATATATTATTGCCAGGCGCCATTAAACACCACAAGAAGAAAACGTGACACGAATTTATTCCATGTCTGGAAGGATCTAAAATATGGGATCAT
>JAOTRQ010045627.1:0-16625 GCA_028565875.1 Hoplisoma paleatum
CCGCACAGAAAGTCCCCAGCCCGACCCGGGGATCGAACCCGGGACTTCTTGCTGTGAGGCGACAGTGCTGAACCACTGAGCCCCCTGTGTATTACTTAAATAATGTTAACTAATACAGTAAGTAATACTATATTGCTCATTAAGTTGTTAAAAAAACAGCAGTTTACTGAATTGTTTGCTTCGATAATGCTAAAAAGCTTATTGTGCAGAAATGTGCCAAGAATTCTGATAGGTAATTACCAATTTTCAAGAACCTGCTAGAACAGCCTGAGCTTGCTGAAATGTACATAAATGAATTCCCAAACATAATTTAAATAATGCCTGCCATGTGACTTAAAGCAGGTGTTTGGGTTTTTATATAATTGGAGCTGTAGCAGCAAAGATGTTTTATATGCACCAATTTATGTTGAACTGTATTTATGCTAATGTATTTACATCATCTGATGCTAATTATTCTGGACATCTTCTTGGCAATGATATAGAAATAAAAATTTTACATTAAAATACTCAATTCAGTAATAAACACATTTCATAAGGAATGTATACAAGATATGATTTTTTTTTGATGATACACATTTTCTGATAATAGCTCAAATATGACCAGCGTTATAGGGTTATAGGATTATTTTTGGCAGCTGAGTAAAGCAGATTTCGAAAAGTCCTTGTGTAGTCCAGTCAAAGACTAGAATTAACCTTGAATTATAATTAATCTGTGGAAAGGCCTGAAGCTGGCAGTTCACAGGCACTTACCACTAATCTCACAAAGATTCACAGTATATAACATGAAGAATGATACGTCCTTTGTCTAAGGATATATCAATGTACACTGGAAGTGTGGCTCAGAAAAAAAACAAAGTACAAAATAATGTATAGTCTAAATCAAGTCATGTGAAATCTTCAAGACATTTAGTGAGTTTTAATAATACTGACAAGTAGAATGGACAAAGTCTTTTTTTCTTTTTTCTGGTATAAACTTTTTTTTATTGCAGTCCACATATTCTTAACAAGGTTTTGTCAGGAATTTAGATGTACTATGGTTTACATTCCACAATTTTGCCATTACCTTTATTGGCTCTATGTTCCACTGGCAACAATAGAGCACCTGAGCACAATAATTCCATCACTATTTAGCTACAGTAGGTAAAGTGGTGATGTGTTTAAATGCCTCTATTGAAACTTGTTATTCAGGTCCATAATGTATAAACTTAAATGTGATTCTTAATAATTTTTCAAATGGGCAAATTTTATACTCATTTACAACTGATTTAGATTTACTCCAGATCTGGTTAGTGGTTTAAAGCTGCTGTATTGTATGTG
Organism: Hoplisoma paleatum; assembly: GCA_028565875.1. NCBI lineage: Eukaryota > Metazoa > Chordata > Actinopteri > Siluriformes > Callichthyidae > Hoplisoma > Hoplisoma paleatum. The sequence goes on from JAOTRQ010045627.1 coordinate 1,318, forward strand.
GTTTAGACTAATGATGTATAATATGGTCATAGGACTTATGGTGAAACAGAAGTTAACATCTTTTATCTATCATGATCATTATCAGACAGTCTGATTTTACATTTTGACAACACCGTGGCCTAGTGGTTACAGAACTGGTTTGCGATTGCAAAGTTGTCGGTGTGATTCCAAGATTATACAGATTTGTGTCTTGAATTAAAACCTAAGATTCAATATTTAAAAATGCCCGATCCGTGCATATTTGAACACACTAGTGAACACAAACTCAAATGGAGCAGAGAGCACACTTCCTTTACTGGCCCTGCTAACACTAAGGAAAATAGAGCCAATATATTCATATATTTTATATTAACTTGTGGAGTCTTAGTCTTGTGGAGATAATAGCTAAATGTAGCATGTGCTACTAAAATATGTGATAAATAAATAATGTTTAGGACTGTTGTTCGACGTAAACTACTAGGCTGAATTGTTTTTGACTTGTTCAACTACTGACAATGAGAAATACAGATTGTTTTGGAAATTTAAAAGTTATTAAATTAAATGAGTGTTATCATCTCAATATCTTATACGTTCTGGCTTATAAAATAGCTTTGTATGAATCACTGAAATGAAAATAGTTTGTCAAAAAACCTTAAGACATACTACTGCGATAAATTATTAGGGATGTTAAAAAAGACATTCAATTTCTGTTCCTGTCTCCCTTTTCACTGGTTGCATATTTTATAGATAGACTGCTTTCAAAGGTCTTGATATGAATACATGAAAACCTTTTCACTCCCACATCGCCTCTATTTCTCTCACAGTATCTTCTTTTTTTATGTTTATTGGAAATCTGCTCAAGTATATGCAAGGATGTTTCTCACAGAATAACAGAAGTGAGCATGAGGTCAGATGTCTCTTACATTGCTCTGTAGACACAATGTTGTTTGCCAGAAAGGATGAAAAAGTTAATGCATATTGAAGAAGTCAAACCGAAATAAGACAGAAATCAGATTGTTTAACATGTTTTGCTTTTAAACAACATATTATTTATGCCATGTGAGATAAACTACCGTTAAACAGAACTACACACACAAAGAACAATCAGACCCCCAATCCACTGTGTTAATACAGAAACATTTCCTTGGATGTGGGGTCACTATGGTACATCTACAGATGATCTTGGTGTCACACAACATCACAGTCCCCTACCGACTTAATTCAAGCCATGCATCTGTTGTGAGCAATTTGTCAATTATCTTTATTTACCAGATTCTGGTTTCCTTGCACATTCTTTAAAAATGGCAAAAGCTGGATCTGGAAAATTTAATTTTCAATGTGTGCCAGTAAGATTGAAAGCTTGTGACATTTAAGAGATCAATGAAGCTATAACCATATAGACAATCGTCATCTTTCATCATAATTTTTAGCATGTGAGCAAATGTTGTCCCTGGATGGATTATACCTAAATGAATTCAAATAGTTTTTATATAATTGTAAGGTTAATTGCACCCCATGTACAACAGAGGATAAAAGTCTGAGACAACTAACACGAATACAACACACATCGCAGGATGAGAGTCTTGATATCACTAATACAAAAGACTGTTTTGCATTATTTTATTACAGTATTTCTTAAAACCCAATATTTTACATTCTGTAAGAGCGTATTAGACACCCTGAGTGGTGCCAAACCACCACAATCTTTAATTAAATAAATCATTTATCTATCTGTCCATCCATCTATTCATCTATCCATGCATTTATTCATCTCTTCATGATGCATACGATCCTTTTCTTTCTCTGTGGCCTGAACAAAATTCTAACCCCATTAACATCACTGAGTTGATTGGTCTTTGCTTACAGCCCTCGTCATAAAACTCTCCAAATATGGTATTGTACCTAACATTATTGTTTTAATACCACATGAACATCATGCATGCTCTTATCTAAAAACAAAAAGCATAATAGAAATATAAATATACAAATATATAAAACTGTTTATAAAAGATAATTCAGTGTCTTTGTGTTATAACACAAAAGGACTCATTCAGAAAAGCAATTCGTCTAGATGAGTGCACGACATAACAGTCACGCTATAGTGAGTCTGAATAAAAGAGATAACATATTAATTTAATTTCCATTCTCCTTCTGAGGATTTGCAATTGTTTTCTTTTTAATGAAGAGCGGAAGGCTTTTGTATGTGCTGTTGCAGGAAGGAATACATAATAAATGGCGCACCAGTTCGTGAAAGTGGAGGATGCGATTATTATTTCATTTTAAATGTTGTCATTAGTCAAGTTCTGTGTTTTGTGATATGAACATAATATAAAGTAGATTTCTGTGATAGTGCGTAAGGTTAACATCGGGCTACAGACATTTTTGATTAAAAATATTGGATTTGTAATTTGTAAACATGGCAGATGTTGGATTGTGCTCCTAATTGTCTGTGTGTATAGCGGATATCGACTATGGGTAACATTTTAGTGTTGCTGATGTTGTATCCTTAGCCACTGGTCTATATTATCTACTGTGAACAGGGATGGAAAATGATTGCCTCATTCTTCATCAGAACCATCCGTATTTGTGAAAATAACATTTACAATAATCACTTCATGCTGCTTTTTATTTATGCTCTAAAGTTTCCAGCATGCAAGGTCTTCTTTTGAGACTCCCTAAGCTTGTACCATGTCCGGTCCAACGAGACTGGGGCCAACTTTAAGCCAGGATTGAATTTGACAGCAGCGTACTGAGGGTTGTTTGAAGTTCAGATCATTAAAGACAACATTTAATACCCTGTGTGCTTATGGACATCTCCAACATTAGTCATATATAAAAGCTTATTGAGAGAGAGATAAGATACTGGTTTAAATATACAGTGGTACATTAAATATATTTCTCTTTTTTTCTGAAGTTAAGATGTTGAATTTCGTTATACTGTATATACATTACAAGTTCTTAATATATTTCACGTTAAATAATTGGATCAACCAGAAGGTTGCTGGTTCAGTTCAGAGAGTCAACAGGTCACGACTGAAGTGCACTTGAGAAAAGCATCTAACCTCATACATCCGAATCTTCACTGATTAAGTGCCAACATGCACAAATGCTTAAAGAAATAACTTTGGTAATGTTACCTTGTAAATTAATGAGATCACTCCCATCACCCTGTTCTCACTTTGAGTGGAAAAGTCCAGTCCAGAAAAGTAGGATGGCGCCCAGCCAATTGGTTGCAACTCTTGAGCTTTGAACCCGGGTGTTCAGACACTTTAGTACTTGCATAAAGCACACAGTAATTTGTCCAGGTAAAAGTTCCACCATTGGCAATGGGTTTGTCAGTTATTAAACAGTGCCAGAAATCAAGTACTCATCTTGTTTTGCAGAGCATGACTATGTCTCTATGTTTTACTTTAAGAGTTTTTCATCACTATTCTGACATGATATAATGTGTGATCGAAACAAGAGCCATAAATCATGTCTGATCATCTGGAAATACAATTGTGGTTTATTTGAAAACATAGTGACCCATACTGTCTATCTATACTGCTGTCTAACTAGTAAACTTATTCAGGGATTGCCTTATGAATCAGTTTATTTAAGCATGCAAATGATAATGTAAAATGCTGCTGTAAAAACAGCCCTAGAATTAGAAAGCAATTTTTCCCATTCCATTAATTTTTATAATTTAGATTTGCTTCTACCTGTTCAGTTTTAGAGGCCGATTCAGCTAAGAAATTTAACTGGCTTACAAAAAAAATTGTAATTGGTATTATTACGACCTGTGTTAGGATGGTGAACTGAACAGTTTATCCCAATCACAAGATTACATATTAAAATAAAAAATTCTACACATGCAAGCAGCTAAGAAAAAATATGGAATTATTTAGACTTAAATTACAAGTATTTGTCTTTCTTAAATTAATGAGCACTATGGCACATGAATTAAGGCTGGGTTCAATCCAGTACTAATCCAAGTCAGACTGGATTAGTTTTATTCAGTAAGCAGCTGCATGGGGATTACCAATGAGTGATCAGACCAGAGCTTAAAATACTATCAAATTGCAGAACTGCGTTCATCCTATTATTATTATTAAAAATTTTCAAAATTACTATTATCATTAGTGTATTTTTATTATTATTATCCTTCTGTTGAGAGATAATGTGTTGACCCACTTTACATTCTTTCAAAAAAAGATTTTCATTAGAAAGTACTGTTTTGTGTCCCCGATGCTGAGAAGGAGCTTCATAGCTGCTCCCACAAAGACGTTTCAAGGTTGGAAAATATTAACCAGATGATGTGTAGTGCCTGTATTTTGTTTGCCCCCAACTAATCTCCAACTAAAATTATTACTAAATAATGATTGTATTTGAAATGGGATAGTTAATTTCAATATGGCGGTATTGTTTGCTGTAAAAGCAACAGTACTGTGCAACATAATTATATATAGAATAAAACAGAAGTTATAGATTTAGGATCCACCAAAAAGCCACCGTAAAGCCTGAATGTCAACCTGATCTTTAGTAAAAATGATCATGTTAAAATATATCCATTTACATTGCTGGTTGATATATGCAGAATAATACAGATTAGAAAATTATATATATAATATTTTTATAAGAATGTTTGAAGAACACTCTAGTTTGTCAAATTAATATAACTTCAGAATAATGCCTGTCACCACCATGTGTGTAGAGCTATTGATGAATTTGGCCACTTAATGAGATAATTTAAGGATTCACAGCAGTGCTTGTCTTCCTTGTGTCACCTGAAAAAAGAAAAACTGCAGCCTGACCGGCCAAATGATATTTTAAAGATAGCTTAGTGAAACAGAAAATAAAAGGATTCAACCACAATCAATTGTTTGTATCCTGAATAAATATAAATAAACATTTTATTTCATCAGTTCCCAATCTCACAAGTTTTATAAAATGGTTTTGCTGGATCGTTGTGTCACTAGACTACTCACATTATCAGACATTAATGATTTAGGTTAAAATGCGTTAAACAGTGCATTCACAGTGTAATTATTTATAGCTTGTAACCAAATGCAAGACTGTGGTTAAAACTATGAGGTGAGGCTGTGAAGCTGCAAATTGGTTGAATGAGGTGTGATCTCTGTAGTAGAAAACATTAAATGAAATATCTTGTACACATTAAAATAAAATATGATACAGTGAAATGAAAGCATCGTTTGTTGTATTTAATCTACACAAAAAAATAAAAAGTGTGGACTCACTTAGAATATTAGAACATTAGAATATTTGATGTTCCAAAATGAAAGCCATGTAATAGCCACTGGGTTCCCTTTTAAAGCTGAAACCTCCTCTACATTCCTAGAAAGTCATTTCTAAATTCAATATAAATAAGAAACCAAAGGTAATTATTTTAGATGTGAATGTGTAAAGTGTTAAGTCAGTTTAAGTAAGGTAAGGGCACTATAAAGACTCTACTAGACTCTTAAGCCACATCTTCATGGACCTCACATGGTACCAGCCGCATATTGGCACAGGAAAGAGTATTCCTCAAAGCGTTAACCTCAAACTTCATCTGTATGCATAATATATTTCACCCAATTTCACCCACCTTTTATTATATCCAATTACCCAATCATATATGTTTTTTTTATTAGGCCAATTCCCATATTGATTGAGAAAAGTGAGACTGACACACATGCTGTATAAATATATTCACCTTTATGTATAGAGAGACAAGAAGTCCACCCAAGGAGTCATTTTCATGTAGACCCAATTCAACCCTAATGCATGGCAAAGCTCGGTTACATAAATGGACAAAAGCTTTAGAATGCAAGTTAAGTGTTACTGATGCTCATGCAACAATGTAAATGTAGTGAACCAGAATGTCTATGTTGAGTTTTGTTGAGTTTTTGACAGGAGTGCATTTTTTCTACAAAATAATCTTGTAGAAGATTCTCTCTTCCATTCCTAATTTAGATAGTTAAGCCCCAGATGCCATGCTGTTTAATAATGCATTCATATGAAAATGGATTTACTTAATGACCATGTTTTCCCATGTTCCGTTTAAATAGGTTAAAGCAGTGATTTTTGATCACTCTAGAGGATTTCGAAAAGCTGTAATTAAAATGCAATTTCTGCCGGGGATAATATCTATCCTAGGGGTTACATTTGCAACACACTGTATTTCCAATACTGTTGAGCATCAATGTGTTTATCTGGTCTGTGATTACCCAGAGCTCAAAACAGAAAGCATGGTTTATTCGTTTGTCTTAAAAAAAAGGGTTTAAAAATTAAGGCTGGGAAAAAGATTACTTTATTTTCATTCAGTGAAAACAACATCAAGCCAGGGCAAGTCGGATCAGGGATAATAAAACAGCCTCTGCCAAACAGCTTTAGCCAGCATGCTTACTTATATATATATATATAGCTTAGATATAACAATTATATATATATTTTAATATGCTGTTGTCACCTGTTCAACAAGGTTTTTTTGGCCAGCTGTATAGTTACTTTAAGTTATATAATTATTTTGAAACACAGACTCTTGTCGTGCTAGAGTGCTAAACAAATAAATCAGGCACAAGCCAGGAATATCTTGGACATTGACCAATCGATTGCATGGTTTCGGCTATTTTATCCTCCCAGTTCCCGCCTCCAACCGATATTTATTCTTTGATCACCGTGTTGGTAGACTGCCATATCGACCGACTGTCCCCTGAGCAGGTAATTCTAACAATATAATCTAATTACATGCTGTATTAAATGTCTACTTGCAGTGTGATTAATGCAAATATAAATACTTTCCATTGTAACATTTACACAAATTTATTTAATTGACCATAAAGTCACATTTTTTCCCAAAGCTACCTGATGCTGCCACAAACTAAACTAAATACCATTAAATGTAGGGAAAATGCCATATAATAAGCACCAGAACATTTGTCTTCTCTGTTTTTGTGAAAATATTTGTAAGTAAAACCTGCTTACCTTGAGACATTTTGGGAAAGTGAGATAAGGGTAGTATGGGACACAGGTCTATAGGAAAGTAACTCAGCTCCACTATCATTTGCACATGAATGGCATGGATACAAAAGGCTCCATTCTCCAGGCTGTCTGTGCCCTTAGCATCTCTACAATGTCATCCAAAGGTTAAGCTCAGGAGACAGGGCTGACACAGCTTTCAATGGTAAAGAATACAATGCAGGATGCCCATACAAACCTTTGGACGTGTGCAAGGATGGTGCAAAGAAAATATTTGTTTATGAACTGTTTCAAGTAACCAATATTAGCACTATGTGTTCCAGTGTAACACAAACACACAACTCTGAATCATAACTTCAGCAAGCACTGACAGATTGTCAGGTTCATACGGCAGAGATAAAAGCACAAACAGTGTTTTTCCTGTCAGACGTTGACATGAAACAAACCACTGTCACTATGATGTAGTCAGAAAAACTCAGATATAATTGATACTTTACTGCACTTTGGACAGACTACAGCACATTTTAGTACCATTATAGCGTTCTATAAAAGGAATTTCTTACATGTCAAAGATACTGAAGCATAAATATACAAGACATGTTTCACATCTCTTGGCTGGTGCAGGGAGTAACGTTCCTTCAGAGATTTGACCGCTTTCTCATGATATTTCCTCTTTTGATGGCGCTGGAAAGCATCAACATGTAAATCCAAAAGGTGGATTGAAACCTGAAGGGCAAATCAAACCATTAAGTGTCTCTTTGGGCACTATGAATGAAAGCTGTAAATTATGCTTGCCCTCTGCCACTGAGATGATATTGGCCACTGGAGAGTTTACATACAAACATGATAAGCTGTCCCTTTGGTCGAAGCTTCGAGATGGATTGGGGTTGTGTTACTCCACTGGCCCTAATAACTCCAAGGAAAGGACAGTGAAATGAAAATGAAAAAAAAAATGTTTTATTGAACTGACCAGTGACCATTCATAATATTGTTGTATTGCTTCGGCCTTTCTATCTAAAATAAAAAACAGACCCTAAACATTTCAGAAGTGCAAAACAGATCCACCAAACTCTCTCGTTATTGTTATTTAAGTCTGTACTTCAGTCTTACTTTAAACCACATTTGTTGAAAATATAGTGCAGCATGATTATGATTAATTTGACCGGTCATGATTGCAACATATTCAGATCTAGATGGATCTAGATCTGGTGTGAATAAAACTAGCAATAAAAACTAGCAAAATAAATAGCAAAATGACCGATTGACTGCAATCCTGACCACCTAATACTGAATGATCGAGAAGACGCAAGTGTGACACGACTCCAGAAAGATTTTATTCCAACATTGGAAATATGTCTGTAACAGTAAATCACTTAAAACTTTTTTTGGTACAAGGTTAGAATAAGATATGCAGACCAGCCACCAGGTCCCCCCAAGATATCTTGATAAAAATGATATTTTTAATGTCCATGGTTAGATATTCAAGTAGTTTGAATAAAGTAGAGACAATGTCCTTCACTCACGACACAATAAAAAAAGTAATTCGGTGTCTTGTCTGCTGGTCTTACTTTCATATATGAAAATTATTCTGCCACTCTTCTCCACCCCTCTGTATTTAAAAAGTGAAGTTTACTTAAAAAAAATTAGTTCACTACTCCTGTAAGGTTAAAACAATAGCCACAATGACACGGGTATGAATTAAGCTAATTATAAATTATGCAAATGATTGTGGGCATGTTACACACAATGTAGCCTATGAAATAATGAAGCATCTGGTGCAGAGGTGGAGGTATGGGAGGGGAAATTAAATTTTGTTTAGGGCCCCATAAAGCATTAGGCCAACCCTGCAGGCATCTTTCTATGTTTAGATCTGTGGAATAGTAGAGTCTTCAGGAAATCACTAGTTTTATAGTTTCAGCATTTCATATTATAATAATAATAATTATTATTATTATATGATTGCTATAACAACAAATCTGACATTATTCTCAGCCATGGTGTGTATATCAATTGTTCACAATGATACACACATTGGTGACATGAAAGACCATTGCAGATTCATGTAATGAACCACTTATCTTCCGTGCCAGGTTCAATCATCCTCCCCACATAATTGGTTACTCCTATCTCCAGGGAGCTAGCACGTCCTTGCAAAAATGCATAATTACTTGGGTACACATATAATTAGCCACAAAACATGGGGTACAGACACATGCATTTTATTTTATCCATGCGCCAACCCAAAATAATTCCATGCCAGATAACAACTATAAATCTAGGTACAGAATTGCAAGCTTGCTTCTTTGTTAAACCTAGAGTACCATTCCCACAATGTTCATTTTTCTGTTTGTGTAATTTATTTTTGACTGAGGAAAATATACACGAGTCAAACATCAATGTACCATTAACTGGTAAGTAAGATTATAACAACTGGGTCAAAAATCTGTAATTTTATCAAAAAAAGGGACATGTCATGACATAACTCGTAATTTTTAATTAAGATAAAAACACTTTCTATTAATTGAATTATAATGCTTATTTTATCTACAGCTTTCACAGGATTTCTATTAAAAGTTACAGTTAAAATGAACTAAAATGCACTCATATGGCTGTAGATAAAATGCTTATATCTTTAATAAAATAGCATTCAGGAAAAACGTTAAATACTTTCTTTTGGAAGGTTTGCATATGTGCAGTGTATCATTTTGAGCTGACTTCAGGTGCTCCGGCTGTCTCACAATATTTCTCACTAAATGTGGGATTGTGGATATGTCTACTAATGCATTGATCCCCACAGTATACATAAATAGGGATTGCTACATCACCAATGACAACACTGCTTCTATTATCAGCAAATATGTGTTTATCGTCTCATATCACACACAGGTCATAGCAGAAAAAGGCTTTTTTTCAAGCAGCATTATTATTTTATTTTAAATTGTCAACGACCCAATTGGTCCATTAAATATTTCATATAAAAAACCAGTCCATAGTGCATAGTTTGGGGACAACTGCTTGAATAAACGCACAACCTGTCTCGGGTATTTCTTGTTTTCCCCCCAATGAATCAGAACCAATGCAAATTTCGACCAGGATGAAAGAGTTGTTAAAATAGACATACAATGTATGAATGAATGATCATGTATCTCCATCAGAAAGATATTTCAAAATATTTAGATCCAAGAACTGTGCTAAAACTGATGTAATTATTTGTTGAAAACATGTTTTACAAGAGGTTTGCATTGATCAGTCTCTTATTCTCCAGCGACATATTACTTTATGTGTAATCATTTATTGTGACAGACACCCAAAAACCCTCCAAACAAATATGACTGATTGAGTGCACAGGTCTAAAGAATTTTTTTTTTTGCAACCTTTCACGGCATGCATGTATCTTTGTACTGGTTTCCTCTGCGGCATCACACAATGAAGAACCAGAGTGAAGGGGCTCCCTGAAAATACCTGTGTACGTTCAACAATCCAAACTCTATAAAGGATATCCATTGAGACATGGCCATCCCTAAGAAAACCCCCATTAATATTCAACAACTATTCAACAACAAGCTTTTGAGAAGAGGGAATTGTAGGAGGAGGGTGGGGGCACACAAGCTGGGATGGCTTTAGTAGCTTTAAAAATACCAGTATTGAGAGTGTCTTGTACCTCTTTCCCCCTGCTGAGTCTAAACACTGAAAGACAGTAGAGATCGCGGAGCGAGAAAGAGGAGAAAGTTTGTTCTTGTTTGCCGCTGAGGTGTTTAGGAATGTCTTTTCTAATTTTGTTTCCACATTCTAGGATGATAATGCCCCCATACATCTTGCAATGTTTATCCTACGTTCTTCCCAATCACACACAGACAAGAACAGACCAACCTCAAAATGACTAACTCTTTAGTCGCTCAAAACTTCGTAATAAATAACTTTTTCACAAGCCTCGCTAACCATTCATGACAAACAGCATTTAAGCAAAACTACAGCTAAGGTAAAAGGAGGTACTTTGTACACTTTTGTGCTATTTTTTGTGCTTTTTATTGAAATAGCTATAACCACGGTGCACTGGGAGATGGATTATTAGTGCTTAGTTGTTTTAGAGAAGAAACGATTACTTTGATTAATTTGGCTAGTGGCAAATATTCATTTTAAAGTATTGATATTGGCATTGGTATGGCTACATCATAAAACAGTGTTAATGTCCTATTAACTACTCCTAGTAACTACTATTAAAACTATCTAACAAATGCCACTATTGTAGTAAACCAATGAATTTTATTTTAGCAAATTTAACAGTAATCATGTCCCTGACAGTTAATCCGTCAGTATTAAATCCCATTCTGTAGACCAATTTACTTCATGACATTAATACTAATATGCAGCCTCTAGAGCTAAACAGTGACCCAAATACATCAAAAAGAATCACTATTTCCAATAGCCATCTCAGGTTATAATAGTTAGTTACTATATTAAATAATTTTAAAAAACACAAAATATATAAATAAATGAAGTTTTGGCACAACATTCACTGTTCACACATTCACTCTGCTACACGGCCACTGTTGGGTCCTTGAGCAAGACCCCTAACCCTGTCTGCTCCAGGGGCCCCGTACGTTGGCTGACCCTGCGCTCTGACCCCCAACTTCCAAGTTGGTATATGCGAAGAAAAACATCTCGTTGTACTGTACATCTGTATATGTGCAATGACAAATAAAATTGAATATTTATTTATAAAAGTATGTTTTAAGAAGAAAAAGAACATAATTGCACTGTCAGATCAACACTATAGCAGTGTAATAAATTTATACATTGTTGATACTTCATCTAATGCTCCTTTTTTAAAGTGGAAAGCATTTCTTCATGGTTGCTACTACTAAGATACTTAATCTCTAATGAGTGTAGTGTACTGAGAAGAGCTTTGGGATATCATTCAGAAAATTAAGGGTTCAAATCCACACAGCCTCTGCTCTGATCCCAACTTCTATAAAACTAGGATATGTAAAGAAATAATTTCATTGTACTGTATATGTGTTATGCCAAATAAAGGCATTCTACAATACTTAATATTTTAAATAATATCAAATCACTCCCTGGTCAGTTTTCACAGTTGTTTTGGGTGGTTTGTTTCATTTTCACTGAACTGTATAATTTCTGTAGTCTCATGTTTAAACAAAGCTGGAGATGATCCAGTTTACTTTGCCTCCAGTACCCTATGCAGCTTATTCAATTCCACAAACAAACACTGTTTCGCTTCAATAAGTCTCTGCCCATCAGCACAAATATGCATAATGTTGTCCTGTGGATTAAACCCTGATTTTAGAAATAAAAGTAGATGTAAAGTTCATGTTAAATGCATTTTTAATAGCGCTGATATTAGACGATGGAATTTAATGCAAATGAGTGTCATATTTTCACTTAGTCATGCACACAGGATGAGACAAATAATCACTCACTCATGAAAGCTTCAAGCTAGGCTCCACAATTCCCTAAATTATAATTTAAATCTTTAGCTGACTTACTTCCCAAGTAGGTTTGATGGTCAACAGCAGTTAGCATAAATACCTTGTTTGGGCTCTGACATAGTACCCAAAAACAAGGTTTTATGAACGTTAACCTCACCAGCTTTTATTTGCAATTTGAGCATTAATATGTATCCTGTTGTAGATGTCAAAGTATTACGCCCCATGTCGATGTCCATCTTGTTCATCCAACAACCTGTCAGCAATTCATGTTATTTCTTTAACAAACCATTGATGGCGGGCACTTAACAGTTTATTAGCATAGAGGTGACTTAAGGTTCAGGAGTTGTCTCAAATGGAACACTACACTTTGATGAAGTGACAGACTAACATTTGATCATAGATTTCTAGCCCAAATATCCATCAGGTTATAATTACATGAAAATTTTGTATGCTTTTATTTGTTTTTACCTGTAAATTCCTTCTTTAGCATATTCCACTTGTATACAAGTTGGGGTCAGAGTGCAAGGTCAGCTATCATACAGCGCCCCTAGTAGTAGAGCTGAGATTTGAACCCCCAACGATGCATATAATGCATAATTTAATTTACGCAACTTACATTTATGCAAAGCGATCACTGCTGCCATCTGATGCAACAATATTCGTTATTAATCGATCAGAAATCCAGACCCTATTGTTACAAAAACAAAATGGCATCGGTTTAGTGCACAAAGTGTGTTATTTAGTGTCCATCATTTCACACTTTTATTTTTTTTAAAGGGGGAGGGGGTTTGATATGTGCCATCCAGATACTTTCAGTGCACCAAGTTTCATTGTTTTTCTCAGACTCCTTAAAACATAGTGCTCAAGTGTGTGAAAGAAATTGCTGGAAGCCTGGCTGAATCAAAGCAAATCTAGTCGATCTAAATGGATGTGAAATGAACAGAGGTGGACTGAGACACGGTACACACACACACACACACACACACACACACACACACACACACACACACACTCTCTCTCTCTCTCTCTCTCTCTCTCTCTCTCTCTATTTCACTGGCATGACAATTAAATCATTCAACATATTTCACCACTAACAACAGCAGCCTAAACTTCTGTAGGAAGAAGCAATTAAATTCTGCTGCGCTGCTACTGAAACCTTTGTGTCCCAGAAGCACTAAACCAGTTCAGCATTACAAGCTTCATTTACTAACACTGTCAGTAAAAGTATAACGTGGCGTGTTATTACTGAGGCGGTACTTTATTACATCACATTCAGTTGTGTGGCTACAATTCCTTTTTAGATACATTTTCCTGAACATTTAGGTTTGCAATATGAACAATATCTTCTCAACATCCAAATCTAAACTGTTCTTAAAAACACTTTATTATAGAAGCAGTAAGTCTGTACGTGAAATCATTGTGATGTACTCCAGTCTTTTTCGGATCAATACAAATGTTCTTCTGATGGTTTGTTAAGCTTTGCTTGATTTATAATTGTTTTCACATTTTTACAAAATTTACAATCATGGGGAAAAGAGACCTTTTGGTTTCCATGTGCATTATATTGAAATATAAGCTTAAGAACATAACACACTACACAATACATAATACACTATTTTACAACTTATATAATATCATAGCGTCGATCTCGTATCGCCATATCATCCAGTCGTAGCTCTCACACTGATGTGGTTAGCCTTGTGTTCCTTCTGGTGTAGGAAAAAATACCAGCCCCATGTTGCCAGTGTGTAGGTAATAGGGTGGATGATGGATAGCATTGATGCCTTTGACTGAACTTTACATTAATCAGACTTGACTCTGGTACGTTATAGTCGAGTAAATCTGATGTGACTGCAGATTGTTTACAGGAGCTCAGTTTTGATCCCACAGAGCACCATCGACGGTCTCGTTTAACACAGACCTGGGTGGGGTGTTCACTATTCGTTTAGAGCTCTCTGGCATAGCCGGTCCATTATTGCAAAAGCAATGTTTAGTTATTAAATAAAAACAGCTAATAACAATATACATTATACAGCCTAAAAGAACATTTTAAGATATATACTGTAAAAAAAAATGTAATAAATGGTTTCGTTTGTGCCAGAGGTGTTAAGAGAAATCAAAAAGACGTTCTTTCTCAGGGAGCAGAGATGAGAATGTTTTCCTGATGTAAAAATACTTGTGTGCAGTTTATGATGCCTCAAACTATTCTATACAAAGATTCTGGGTCATGTGACCCTGTCAACTCCTGCCTGTAGTTCAGCTCAGGAATCGATGTTATGTAAATGTTCTGTTGACGTTTCGTGTTTCTCTATTTGCCGTAAGATACGTACGAAGCAAAGACATCTTAACCCAGCAGTCCTTTAAACCTGGTCGGTCATGCAACAGCCACAGTCAGGCTTCTTCTGAAATAAACAAAGCCAACTGGGTCCTCTGTGCATGCGACATCTGTTGGTTTGTTAAGTTGCCCGCATGAGTAGTAGGTTCTTTATAGAGCAACGTAAACCAGATCAAGCAGGTAACAGAAGCAGATTCACCAGGACGTCCCAAATGAAGATTTATTTGACACGTCATACATAGTACAAATAGAAAGTAGAAAAAATTAAAGGTGTAATATTTAAAATAAGGACATTTAACAAAAGAAATTCATTCAAAAAATGTTGAAATAAATTGACAATAGAGCAGTTTAAGGCTTAAATTTAAAAATCAATTTTAAGCATGTGGACCTGAGAACACATCTATTTAAGTAGCTTTTTTGTATTCATATACATCAAGGTGACCCAGAGTCTCCCTGGTCCTGATACAGAAGTCTATCTCTATCTATTTTCCCATTTCCGTCCGGATGCTTTTCCTGACGACAACCACCAGTAAGTGGTGGGAACTTGTGAGACTACTGGACAATTTCACATTTCCAATCAACCTAGT
>JAOTRQ010045635.1:0-16622 GCA_028565875.1 Hoplisoma paleatum
TACACTTAACTCTGAGATTAGGAGCAAATCTAAGAATTTTTCAGCACTTAAGTCCAAAATTCCACTCTAAGAAGTTTACGTAAGATAAATACGGGCCCTGATATATATGACAGTATAGTTCACCAATTATCATCTTTCCCAGCAGCAACAAACAAAGTTAAAGCAAAAATAAAGGATTCAGAATTCAGTTAGTTTCGCAATTGTTTAAATATCAAGATAAGTAGAATAGCACTCGCTGAGAACGTTGATCCTCCGTGATAAACCCACGAGAGAAAAGAAAAGTGTAAAGGAATGTGTATTAGAGTAATTTACCAGCCCATAAGCTTGAAATCCACAGACCTTTTTCTTTCATCCTTTATTAGACTCGAAACATTTCCTCTCTCTCTCTCTCTCGCTCTCTCTCTCTTTCTCACTCGATTCTACCTACTCTGTATGCGACGAGTCGGGTTTGCTAAGTCGAGCGTCAAGTGGGACACGCATGGAAGCTCAAGGGCCTGTCTGGTCGGGTATCGACTGTAGTTCTGATCATACCAGGTGAGCACAGAGATAAGCGCAAGAAATAAAAGCCTCGCGGCTTGCTTTATTCTCTTCTTATGTGGTTTCCATTCTCGCAAATCATTGCTAAGTCATTGCTATTGCGAGAATGTATATACGTTTTGCTCATGACCAGAACAGGTAAGAGCTGCAACAGCAGTTTTTCTTTTTAAATAACATTTCTATTATACTTCTATTCTACTCTTTTGTAAGTGTTTAATACTATAGTAACACATGATTTTCCCCTTATAGGGAATCAATAGAGGAATCTTATCGTGACAATGCTTTCTAAAGCACAACAGAAAAGCAGAACCAGCATTACCCAATAAAAGTTATTAATAAATTGTTCAAAAACAATGCAGCCAGTTGTGTGCTTATGTTTCGGATCGTAGTGGAACGTGGTCTAAATGATCATGGTTGGCACCGTTTTTATGACATTTTCTGAAACATCCCAACCCAGCAACCCCAGTTTACTCCTAGTAGCTTTTATTCCTGAGAGTTCCGGCTCCAGGCGCTAGTGTGCCAAGGAAGAAATTGACCAACTTGGCAAAAATTAATTTGCTTCTTGTTATGGCCCATTACACAGAGTCTGTTTTATAGATTATGGATTTATACATCTTTCAGTCGTTGTCATTAATAAAAAAAAATCAGTGCACTTAACCAACATTGATGCTGATGTGGGTAAAACGGAAATCTAAATGATATGTATACAAACTTTAAATATACTCTCTCTCTCTCTCTCTCTATCTATTCGTTTTTCGTGCGTTTTTCCGGTTCCTGGGGTCGGACGTTAATGTTTGGATCCGAGTTTTCCGTCCGGATGCCCTTCCTGATGACAACCACCAGTAAATGGTGGGAACTTGTGAGACTACAGGACAATTTCACATTTCCCATCGACCTAGTGCATGTTTTTGGACTGTAGAAGGAAACCGGAGTACCCGGAGGAAACCCACGCCGACACAAGGAGAACATGCAAACTCCGCACAGAAACTCCCCAGCCCGACCCGGGGATCGAACCCGGGACATCTTGCTGTGAGGCGACAGTGCTGAACCACTCAGCCACCATGTGCCACCCATACTTTAAATATACTATATGTAAAAAAAATGATTTCACTTTATTTTAAATGTGTATGATAGCTCTGATGTTAACACTGAACACAGAACCTTCTTGCTTCATACATTGTGGCGTGTGTATATGTTTCCTCCTACAGATGCTAAATTGCCACCAGGATGGATAAACAAGTATCTAGTAGTGCCAGTCCCGAGCCCTAAACCATAGGGAGTGCTACATCAGGAAGGGCATGTGGCATAAAAATGAAAAATGATTTGGATTGTGGTCACACCTTGTTCTGTCGTTTGTGTACATAAGTACACAATTTGTTCAATCATAAGTGTAAATACAAAGTGAAATCACGAAAGCTCCCCGAGTGCTTTATTACCTTTAGCTTCAAGACGACAAAAAAAGTTCTTAACATGGACTCACGGTTAGAATCACGCTGCGCTCCCAAAACCATTCAACACACTCGAAAACCATTTAACAGGTCGACCGATAAGTCACACATTTAGAGCTAGTAAAACCGGATTCTATTTGGACTTCATTAAGTTTCATTATTAGTTGTAATCGAGTTGGTATAAAAGCCTTCCTCAGTGGAATGACCCATCTCGTGGACAATGTTGAAAGCCAAATATGCAAACGACTTTGTTTTACTGATTCTAATCTGTACCGTCACGAAAAGTGAAAAACAGCGTGAAAGGCCGAGTTGTTCATTATTTATGAATAAAGCTTTCCACAGTGTCAGCTCCATGCTTTTATATCGATCTGCAGGGATAAGAGAAGGAAAAGTGGCTTACACTGAGTGAGAGGAGGAAAAGGAGGGAGGAGGGAGGAGGGAGGATTACCTCTCTCTATGGTTCTCCTCGGCAGCAAGCTCGCTAAACTTCAACCCACTCGTCCAACCCACTACACTTAGAACGCCTTATCGGAGGACATTATCGGTGGACACGGACATGTACGGTGAGGGTTGCCATGTTGGAATGTGCTATGTTGCTTTGGGGTAAGAAAGAAAGCACAGCGATAGTAATTAATAGGGATGTAATGACTCATGAGTCAAAGCACTATTCACTACTATTCACCCGAGTTGCCAGATAATCCTAATTAATGTTTTTTCTTCCTAGCTCAGAAAAAAAGAGCACACAAGAGCATCACAAACAGTATTTTATTGTATCTTTAAAAATAATAAATAAATAGTATAAACCGGTCATCGTATGGCTTCAATTAGATTTTTTTTATTGCATCTGGAACCTAATAGTGTATCGTACCGTGGTTATAGGGCACCAATACGTCTTTACTTGACAAATACTCGTTATCAATGTATTTTCAGCAGATTTTGCACTTCCGATGGCGGCACGCGCTGCTTGAGTACAAAGCTCACTCGACCCTCCGACACGACGGCAGCAGCCGTACTCATTTTTCCGCCTGCACTTCGTTTGCATGCACAGTTGTTAGACACACCCTGATCAATGTACTCCGTGCATGCTCTATCGGCCTAAACACAAACAGATCAACATTCTTTTGCCATGTACAGAACCCCCCCCCACACATACACACACATACATACACACACACCTATCTATCATAATTTAATTGTGCAACCTGCCAACTAACTAGTAAGTATAATTACCTACAATAAGAGTGTAGACAAAACTACACCAGTACACAAACAAACGTGGGTTTTTTCTCCACGTTCAGCAAAGGCTGCAGATCATTGCCTGTCTTGTCTACAAGTGCTGCCCTCTAGTGAAAATCTCAGAGGCATTACAGGCCCACAAGAAAAGCATGCAATCACTCCATCATGTTACTGCAAGATTTTTAAAAAATGTTTTGTTATCGTTTCTGCCTAAACGTCGAGTACTAATAAATGCCACATACAAAGAAAGACGGCCAAACAACCCAATGCTGAATGAGCTGAAAGTGGAACACCGATCGGGCGCCCGTTATTAGTCCGAAATAAAATCTAAATACCGGTACAATACTTCGGTCACCTACTTGCTTGTTCTTTGAGTTTTTCTGTGCAAGGACTTTCTCTTTAAATATTAATCAATGACGGTGCCTCCTCTCGCACTATCAGTTTACGCTTAATTCACTAAAGTGTGATGTGCCTTGCATTATTCAAGCCGTCACCCCACACTCCGAATTCCTTTGAGACTACACAGACACATTATTCCTACATGCACTTTACAGGACAATGCAATTTCCCAAGCTGAACTCCCATCGGAAACTAAATCTTAGATTCTGTTCAACTGAGTTGGAAAGAAATGGCGTAAGCTAACTCATATGCAGATGTATAAAGATACAGTTGTGATGTACCACTGACGACTTTAATAAACCGTTGATAATAAGAACTAGAAAAATAAAACTTTCCCTGGTAAGTAGCAAAACACTTCGAACTGTACTCTCACTGATATAGGTAACATCATTTTATAGACAACACGAGGCTTCGTTCTGAACATGCTAAATCAAAAGCCAGACATATCCAAAGCCCGACCCGGCCGGCAACTGTGGCCTTTGTTCACATTTCCACCGGCCCACAGCTTCGGTTCTAAAACATGTGACCCAGGAGATTGTGTACAATAAAGCTATTTTATATTTCACCAGAAGGTGGCTTAAAGTTCTTTATATGAAATAACAAGCGTTTAGTGTTTAGTACAAGATCCTTTTAAAAACAAAGAACACACGAAGTGTTGGTATGTTCTCTAGAGGAATAGAGCGTATGTCGTTCTCGAAAACTCAGAAAAATGAACCGACTTTAAAAACGCCTGTAACATGTTTTGTAATTAATAATTAAGTTCAGAACATCGATGCGTTTTGTTCTGTGTACATTTTTCTCCTGAACATCACATGATCGGCTAAATTATGAGATTGTGTTTTCTTTGTATCTTGGTCTAATTTTCAAAAAAAAACTTTTCTTTTCTCCTTCTGTCATTCAAATAAAGACTCAATAGACTTTCATTGACAGCATTTATCAACAAATAACTGAGCATCTCTGCCAATGGTGTTTGAAAGCTGAATACAGTTATTTGAAAGTGGATATTAATACAAAATAAATAAACGATGGGCTGCAGTATGTTTCGATTAACAAAAGTCGTCTTTACAGCTAGTACGTGTGTGTTTGTGTACTGTGTACTACATTGTACTTATCTAAGCATATGTTTTGTGTAGCACCAAATAGAAATAACAGGTTGATATATTACAGTATAAAGATTAAAGATAAAGGAAAGTTGCTTACGATTCCAGCGTCAGGCCACGATGAGCGGTTCAGCAAATTCCTTTTATTTTGGCCTCCTGCAAAAGTAAACAAAAATGATCGAATGATAAACTATTAGACAATAATCAAACCAATCAGAAGTGTCACAGAACAGCATTGGTAAAACCGAGCATCAGTCATGGTTTCCATACCAAACTAAAGTGTGTTGCTATAAAAATGTTCTTTTTAAAAGATCGGAGTCTCTTCACTTTTTTAATCCTACTTGTTTTGAAACCGGGATGGCTAACTCGGGTCCAGGTGTTGCTCGCTCCGGGCCGAGAGTTTCTTTTTCTTTGGCGGCAAAATATGACCTACACAGTAAACAGGCTGTGCGGTTTGGGCTGGTCTAAACTTGGCGGGGATTGAAATAAAAAAAAGAGCTTGAAACGTGTGCACCTTGCCAACATTAAACATTGGATGTGAAATGTTTAATCGAGTGCAGACGGAGTGCTGAAGTGAGGTCAGCTTCGGTTCAGACGCTAATATTTATATTAGAGACAAAAGAGGTAAAGTGTGGAAACATGCAAATCCAAACAGACATTAAAAATTCTGATTAAAGTTGGATTCAGACACCAGTCATGATCAGTTGAGACATTTGGTAAAATGTAAAAAAAAAAATGTATTCCGCAGCTGGATTTATCACACCAGTACATGAATCTGAACTCATCAGTTTCAAAACATGATGTTGCCACCAGTTGGACTGGACACTACTCTAGTCATAAGGATGCATAAACCAAAGCATGGCTCAAGCCTGGATAAATAGGAGGGTCAAGTTACGAAGTACATCAAGCATTAAACCATGACAAATCAACAAGTCAAGTCTATTTTAACTTTACACCAAGCTTATAGTGTCTTAGTGGTTTAGTGGTTAGCACAGTCGCCTCACAGCAACGTAAAAAAAAAACCAGGTACGATTCCCGAATCGGCCCGGAGGCTTTTTGGTCACCCCGTGTCCGTGTGGGTTTACTCTGATTTCCTCCCATAGTCGAAAAACATGCAGGTAAAGCAAATGAAAGGAACTGTCCATAACTGTGATTGATGCGACTGTTGCATTGTTTGAAATGTGTGATGAAAGGTTTTCGGTCACGGAGATGACAATTCTCAATAAATAAATAAACTTAAGGTCAGGAGTTAACATTATTTGTCTCTCTACGGTAAATATGAATAAAGGTTCATGAGTCTCCGAACCTCCCTCCAATTACACGACAACTATGTGGCAGGTTCTGAACTGTGCACTGGGTCCTTTGCTTAGTCTTGCAATTGTGGGAAAATACAAACTTCTCAGGACACAATAAAGTGTTGCACAACCAGACTCCCTGGGCTTAACAGGGTTTAACCGGCCTGAGAAGAGGCACTGGGTTAAAAGTGTGCTTGAACCACATGGCTCATGTTACTGTCCGAATATCTTTAGCTTGCATGCACAAACAAAGCCTGCGTCAATCCCTGGCAGGAAATCAAAGATGCAGCTGTTAGCCAGAGTATGATCAAATACATATTCATTCCAGGAAGACTCTCTCAAGGAACGTCAACAATTCAAGTCCATTCCGGCTGCACTTTTCTCAGAAAGATGAGAATTTGCGCAAGTTAAAAGATTAGGAGAATGTACATCTTGCACTTCTGATCTCTAAAAGTATTGAAGTTCTGTCATTGTGATTACAGATACATGTCCATCAGGGCTGTTTATTCTATTTTAAGACCGACCAAATGTATGTGTGAATTTCACTTCGATAGCTGGGATAGAAAGGATACAGTTGGACACGTAGACACCATGAATGAATGAAAAATCTGCCCAAATCATTTTATTAGCCTCAGGTGAATAAAGACTAAAGAGGTTGATGAACGAATGGTGCACCAGGATTAAAACAAACCTGGGCGACAGGCATTACACTAGCAAATACAAAATGCAGACCCTCGGTGCTTCTGGTATGATTCCGAACGCTGTTTTTGCAAATTTGATCCGCTTTACTCTCCAGACACGTTTACACCTCACTTCTGAATGTCTGAGTGCTTCCAGATGTTTCGCTGAGCATGTACATGCACACGAGGGGCACATCTGAGTCTCGACTGCTAAGCCACATTTGTTCAGTGCATATGTTCACTACCCGGGAATTGTTCATCATTGAAAGGATTAAAGACACACAATGACCAGACTACTACACCAAGTCGCAAGCTCTCACTATCTCGAATTCAAGACTAAAGCTTAGAAGAACAATTCCAATGTACAAATAGCGTTTGTTGGATCGCCAGACCGACCAGAGATCAGAATTGTCCAGTGAGATCATGAGAAATGGGCAACGTGGCAGGTGATCCTGGACTAAATCCTAGCTTAGTCACGGATGAAAAAATGTGAGTAAAACTGAACGTGCTAATTTATCTGAAATGGTCCTCTGAGCGCACGCAGCCCAAGCATTCATCATTTCATAACCTGAAGAAAAAACTGAACAAGACAGAAATCGAGACTGGAATCACTTTATAGCCACATTATTTTCATATGAATTATGCTAACTGTAGCTAGCTGGCTAAAAGATCACGTGCCTCATAACACAGTTACGCGGTGCTCAAGATGCCAAGTGATAAAAGGCGGTCACAAATTCCACAAACGTTGCTGATGAGTCCAAATCCAGACGGCCTTTTATCAGATCAGACATCGTGCAGGTCGCAGCAGATTAATCAGAAATTAGAAAGAAAAAAAAAGATAAACGATAAGCTTTTTTAAAATACTTGCCTGTGTTTTATCTTTACTTCAAAGCTTTACTTCAACATCTACAGGAATGACAATGAATTAAAACCAGTTTGAAAACAGATCCTGACATTTGATGAAATGATTTCTTTCACATTTAAAGTAAAATCGCTTCGACTGCTCCCGTAATCATCATCTGCATTATTGATTTGCCATGTGTCCTTTTAGACTAAAACATCCTATTAATCAGAGCTTGGGACCGGCACTTAATTGGTCATGCTAGTGGCTAGAGGGCCGCCCAGGAAATCGCAATAAAGAGATTTGAACCGATGAGTTTAGACTCTCTATGCTGGTGTGCAGTAGAAAATCTCACTTCTATAAAAGATAATAATGGATTTAAATTATTTGCAAGGTTAAACACAGGACGTCGTCCAGTAATTCAGTAACTAAATAAATATTTTTTACACACCCCCAATAAGATGTATAATGATTTGTTGCTATTTCACATGATTATATTCATATTTGTTTATACTGATGTATATGTACTTATACATATAGACTCAATACACATTACTGATCATCGCTAATCACTGAGGTGAAAAAAAAACGTCAGCAAGCGACTTGGATTACAGCCTCCAAACAAGGAGATAAAGAACAGGCTCCGGTTACACTGAAAATATTTGGAACCAAATGAACAAGGGAGAGGGGGATGGGGGGAACGTATTAGGAAGGCATCAAAAGAAGACGTTTCCACACACTCCAGCTTTTGTCTCCTGACTTTGAGGGGGGAAATGATGCTGTTTTGTCTCCTTTATTGAAAGCAACGATGGAGAATTCAGAGCAATTTATACAGTATAATTACATAAATCAGAAAACACCAGATAAGAGCTGGCCTACATTGGAAGTGAGACAGCAAAACAGCCCTCTCTTTCTCAGGAAACCGACTTTAATACAAATCGTGTTGCTGGCTGGGCAAGACATCGTCAAATCTAGCTGAAGCTCAAAACAACAAATGTGATGTTTATATCGAGGAATAAATAAGTAATAAATATGCATTTCCTCCCAGGTATTTGTAAGTACCATATATATAGATATTTAAAGCCACGTCATTCCAGATTTTACGTCGGGTTTTTAAAACTATAGACGTCATTATATGCCACTTTACGTCTGTCAATCACAAATATTGTAAATGTTAAATCACTAAAAAAAACAAAAGCATATAAAATCTGATTAAAAGACATACAGTAGTTCCAATATCTACTGTTAGGTGTAGTCAAGACACATATATTTATCTTATTAACCATAAATTATTAACATTATTAGGGGTTTCTGTTCGTCCTGTATTTTATAAAGTGGCATTGAGACGTTGAGATGTCTATTGAAAAAAACGCTGTATAAATAAAGTTGACTTGACTTTAATCTTATTAAGCAGATATAATTGAAATGCATCATAAATAAAGTATAGAACTGGGAACTGGGTTATTTTTGCTTTTGCCTAATGAAGAGTCAATTAAAAGGTAGCCTTGCGTAGCCAAGTTAATTCAACATACGTCTCCTGGAACCAGTTAGCAACGTTGGGTGAAATATACGTGTAGGATATTGTATTGTTTCCCGTAATTTACACATGCAAGTACGGCTGCTCGACTGCTACCCAGAACTGGAAAATCTGAAATTAGGACCATAAATTCACACAGTGTGTGAATGCCTGACCGTTAACTCTCAATTGGTCAAATTGGTAAATTGTTTTCAGTCACAATGGGGAGTTGCTTTGCATAAAATAATCTTCTAAATGACCACTTTAAATTCAATTCAATTACTTTAAACACATTTTGTCAATTAGTTGACTTAATGCAAACTTCAGCTTGTAATAAGCTGTTTACTCTTGAAAATTATGAAGAATTTCCAAAAAGATTTGAATCTTCAACACCAAATTTAACTTTTATATTTTGGTTGTAAATCAGGAGTAACTGGTCACATCTGACAAAGCTTATAGTCCAAATTTAGCTGTATCGGATTTCCACCATGAGAGGAAAGAAGGTGTTCATGTGATGATGGGAGAGCAAAGGCCAATCAGTGGGGAAAACAGTTGATGCATTAAAATGCATTACACAGGAAGATGACTGTAGGGGATGCAACGACAAATTCATTTTTATCTATTTTATTAGCTTTTAACATCGTGTTTACACTTCAGGTAACATTCATGACAAAAAAAATCATTCATCAGACACAAACACAATCACAACTTGAAAGCAATATTATGAAATATTTTTTGAGGAGTGCAGTGATCGATATTTAAATAATCGATCATTGTTGATGTCTTTCTACAATTAGTATTTTTCTTTAGTTTGTTAACTATTCCCTTTGTGCAGACTAGCATTATATTTGGTATATCACTAATACACGAAAACCACTTTTCTTACAACTGCATAGATTCGCCAAAGAAGTACCAAATAAACCATCGTTAAATCTTCATTATTAACCTCATGGTAACGTTTATTAGTACAATCTAACCATATTATAAATAAATTAATATGTATTTATATGTAATCCTCCATCAAAGTCCAGTATCTGTGTCTATACCTTTGTAAAACAAACCAAACTCTGAAGGTTCTCTGTGTGAGAACAGGAGGTTCTTTCAGCAAAGCAGGAAAAAGTACGACCGGCTTTCGAAATATCTAAAGGACACACACTAGCCCTCATTGTCACGACAGATCCTAAACGGGAAGAGAGAAGTGTGGGAACACGGAGCTGAGCTGCTCACTGTCTCTGCTGACCGGCAGCTCCAAAAAAACCAAGCTCAAAACAGATGCTGTCTTAACGAACACTGTGGAACGGAGATGATTCCACATGTACAATGATGAGTGTTTGTATTCAATGTTGTAAACATTTATTGCACCAATGATAAAATATAGCTTAGAACCAACTTTGTCACAACAAATAAGGCTAAATGACAGACAGACTGGCCTCTAGTTCACTGAAGTGCTTGATATGATGTGCAATATCGAATAATAAAAATATCCTCTTCCTAGTATTTGCAGATTTACTTTTAGAGTAAAAGACTAAAAGCAATTTTTTACTTTTATACTTTAGAGCCTTGGCTTTTTCCGAACTACCAGTCTGTGCAGCAAAGAATACAGACCTACCCCCTAGGAGGGAACAACATAGCCATCAAAACAACAGAACGCGTACACTAGATAATACAGACGTTCTATGAATATAGGCGGTGCCTTGGTGTTTACTATGTTTCATTTGTGATCCAACATTTAAAGTCAATCTTTCACGAATGACACTCCAACAGAGTATTTGACACAAATACTCAGGTTGTGGCTATGAATTACTTGATTTATATATAAATATAGATACACCCTGTTGTGTTTGGACGATTGCTGATTGTACAAAGTATATAAACTTCCACATGGTTCCAAATAGCAAGTACACCATTTAATTTCTTGGCAGAAAGCATAACATTTCACATCAAACTATCATGCTATATCCATGAAAGCTGGACATCGGTCAGAAGGTCAAGATTCTCGGTTTGTGCTGCAGCAGAATAACCTAGCAACATCGCTGACTTATATGTTTATGGGGTTAGAACAACTTTAGCTTTCATACAGCTGAGAGGTCCAGTTGAGACTGGTCAGTGGTCACTGTGCAGAATGGTGTCCCTTGATGGCTTAGCAAGACATCTTAACATCAAGCAAACAAATACAATGTTTTGTGAATGTATGCAGCATATAAGCATACTTCGTGTCTTTTAAGCATCCACGGAGGGCATTTGGACAGGTAGTAAAATCCAGAAGAGAATCCAAGAAGTCTTAAGCTCTGTCAAATCCAAAACATATTTTCTTTGTTTCTGGGTTTAAATCGGTTGTGTGTTGTCTTGGTTACAGACACAGTTGTACCAGGCTTCAACAGATGATCCTTTACATCTTTTAAAAGAACATGGAAGTTTGTTTCACTCCGGTTATTCCGAAAGCATGTAGCTGCGGCAAATGCTCGAAAACTGTGACTCTAGACACGTTTTATACCCACTGTCCTAAATCATCAGATGTAATATTAAATAAACGAGTTTGACTTGTGCATATCAATTTAAGTACAATCAGATACTGCTGCCCAAATCACATCACCGAATGACAGTCAATTAGGACTCCCTGCTGTGTGCTGTAATGAAATGCTAGCATCACTAATTACAACAAAAGAGCCGTAAACTTTCTCAGTTGGCCTATTAGCAAGCCTTGAGCTGGGACATCTTACCATACAATACAATATGACACACAGATAGAAAAATACTGCATAGTATAAACAATTATAAAAATAACTACAATAACTGATTTTGTAAATGAGTGGAAAATGATTACATCTATTTTTCCAGTCTTGTTTTTTAAAAATAGGGTAATTCCAACGATTAGCTCACAATGCATGTAAATGTTGGGGAAATGCAAATGAAAAGAAAACAACTGCAAGGGTGTGGAGTCCCACAGGCAATCACAAAAAAAGTGGCTGATTAAAAACCATAACAAGCACCTGCTCATCTCGGAAATTTGCCGTTTAGCTTAATCGCTCTATTTTAGGACTGCAGAAAGGAGGCAAATGCTCGCTCGTTCATGTCTTCCTCACCTTTCAGAGTTAAAGGTTGCAAGCAAAAAGAATCAAAAATAAAGGGCAGAGTGTGAGGGTTTTTTTACAGTTAAGCAGTAGACGAACATAAACTATTGCTGTTTGCACTCTGGAGAGTGTCGGAGTTTATCTCCCACTCAGCAGACACACACTGATGTGCTGCAGGCGAAAGGAAATGCACCGGATGGCGGGTGCACACACACAAACCTGCCTGACAGTTTATATCCTGCAATTCTTGTCTATTGCTGGTATTACACCACCCTCACAACCCCAAATTCCAAAGCTCTGATCTTGTTGGGTACAGAAAGATGTTACTAAACATACCCAACAACAGTTTTGATGAACTGTTCACATAAAAGATGCTACATTGATAATAGAAGTTTGTATTTTTATGGTTCAGCACACATTTTTCTCAATTCTTTATATAAAAATAAAATAAACACAAGTATAACACAACTATCTGTTCTTTTTCTACAAAATAAATTCTATTTTATTTCGAAAGAGGTACAATGCATACATAAGGGCGAAAGTCTGTGTGTTTGTCCACACTGTTGCTTTGATCACCATGACATTTGACATACTTGCTCTTCAGGACCATGAGAAGTTTTTTTACTTTTTAGCCCCCCAAGAGATGTCCAATTCCACAAAAAAATACCTTTTAAATAGCTTGTGGCAAACTTGCAGTATCGGGGACCGGCTGTAATTGGTGGTCATCAAATACAGGCACAATTTTTCATCTACTTATTGAATATTTTATAAACAGGCAGATATATATGCACAGTATACAAGTTAGGGTTATGAATTAAGCAAATGAGTACATACATGCAACATCTCCCAAAGCCTTTTCTTAAGATTTTCTTCTTGACCACCTTTGTGCAGGAAATGTCATCATAAGCCCAAGTTAATTTAGAATAAGGCCCAACATGCCAACTTAGGTAAACCCTCTGGTATTTAAAGGAATTCTGATATGAAGCTGGAGGGGGTTGCATTGATGCAGGGGCTCTGGGTTATGATGTTGTATAAACTGGCCTTAACTGACTCATGGTGCATCGTTACATCCTTATTGTGTGACGGTTGCTTGATTGTAGACAGTGACACCTGAGGTGTGGCAGCTATTAATTTACGGTACACTTGCTTTCATGGAATAGTATAAGATAACCGTTTAGGCTTTCCTTCTGACACGGTTTCAGAGATAACTGTCTCATGTATTTTGTAATAGGTTTGGACATGAAACGATGCACCACAAGAGAGTTAACCATTTAGGTTGTAGAATTAGGTCAGCATCTGCCATAACTCAGATACTCGGTAAATCTATGATGCTTTTCCACAGATGCTGCTCCTCCTCTGTTATCCGGTGGATAAATGTTAAGGCCAGATGTACCTAATGTTTAATTTCCACACAACGCTCAAGAAGATTTATAAATAATGATGATGCCATGGATTATTGGTCAAACGTGAAAAACATTTCTGTATTGGTATCATTCTAAACTCTAAAATGCTGAACCTGTATAATCTATTATACTGAACCTGAATGCTGAAAGGGCACAGAGAAGGACGTTACTGTGGAAACAGCCCTCTACTAGGGGGCCACTTTATACTGGAGAGTGGCAGCAGAGCATCTTTTGTATCTGTATGTGTGACATCGAAGACTCTACTGTCCACTCCAACAATAGGACAAATGGCACACTATAAAAGATGGTCAAAAAAGGTGCCTTCTTGACAACTTTAACGTCTTCTGACCTCCTTCTTTGACCAAAGTTTCATATATTTCCAACTCTTATTGTACCTCGTTCTCCATTTTTTTCAGCTTCCATTCCTTTTACGATCACAAGAGTGGTACAAATATGGTATTCAAATCTGTGCTTGTATATTACATTCTTTAAACAAAGGGGGTACGTTTTCTTAAATATTCAAATATCTTTCATAGAAACACAGCATGTGTACATACGTAGAAAACTTGGATCGTGCGTGCGGGCAAGATGGAAGAAAGCATGTCTTCAAAACCAGCCCAAAACGCAATAGGTTTCAATCTTACATTCAGAGTTGTTCCACATGAACCTGACAGAACACATTACCCTTGGAGATAAGACTCATGTGTCTGCTTTAACTCTTTTGCTTAGAAAGTTTACACAGCAATCAAACAGCCAACAAAACTACTTCATTTCACAAACTGCGATTTTTGTGAAATTTTCCATGAACATGGACTAATGGTTGCTCAGTAGTTGTGATACTGGACATGTAATTATGAATTTGTTAACTATAAACTGCCATCCTGAGCTACTAGTCTTTAATTATTTGATGCTTTGATTAAAAATGTCTGGTCAATGTCTGCTAAAACACAATTCAGCTAAAACTTAATTCACAATCTTTAGAAAATTGGCATCTCAGTAGATTTTTTTTTAACACGAGACTAACAAATCCACTGCGGTCTGGTAAAGAAATAACGTGGTAAAGAAAAAACTAACAATTTTAATTAAAATGATCACTATTTTACTATTAAATGCACAAACATTAGCGTATTGGTCAGCTTCTCTATTAAGAATAAGTACCAAACTTATCAGATTTTGCCTATTTCTGAACTGACTGACAAAATGAAATTCAGAACTGATTACACAACAATGGTAACCAGGCATTATAATAATTACCGCATTTCATTTGATCAAGCTGAAACGTGATGAATATCCATCCTTGTCCTAAAAGCCGAAGAATGAAATGGTCTAATGTGCAAAAAAACCATCGAGTTTCCCAAAAGAAACATTTAAATTCCACTGTAGTAGACGAATTGTGTAATGAACAAAACAAAATATGCATTTCAGATCACAAATAACAGCCGTCTAATGACACAAAATGAAAATATTTACAGTAATAAAAAAATCCCAGAGATTCAACAATGATTGGTTCATTTAATGAGCTCAATCGGTGATTGACAGCTGAGCAGTCAAACAAAAACAAGAAACAGTGATCGTGGACCATCGCCGATTTCTCAAATCAAATTATTATTATTATTAAAACTGCTTAATTTAGAGCTCCCAAGCAGCACTGATATTTTAAAAACAATAGCCCCTAGATAACAATTCACTGTGAATTACAATAATTTACCAATTATTGGTTAATAATTATGGATCCACAATATTTTGTTCTGCTTAAACAGTTTTCTATGAAACTTTAGTGATTGAAACTATGAGAATTACCCAGCTGGTTGACCCACATAATCATAAAAACTCCTTTCATAAATCAGTAATAGAGCCATTATTTAAAATTATAATAAAGTGTAAACTAAACTGCTCGAGTTTGAGGTAAAGAAAGCTTTTGTAAATACAGAACACTTTAAATCAGGTCCAAGTTCCGAAAAGGTCAAACACTTGACTTGAGAATCAAACCCAACACATTTAAGCTGTGAAGCAACTGTGCCACCAATTCTACTTTAGAATTTGCAATCTAAATGCCCCCCCCCCACACACACACACACAACATTGTGAGACTTGTGATGGATTAAATCAGCTGAGTCATTTATTTAAATAAAATAATAATAATTGATCAATTGATCGATGGAGACTTACAGAGAGAGCCAGAGCAGCGCTAACAGTCATTTCATCCAGGATCCATGAGTCCTGACTATTTAACAACCCGTCAGCAGTTTACGGCTTGTTTCCCTGTCAATTAACATTTCTAAGAACCCAACAACAGCACACCCATCACTGTTTTGTGAGAGGAGCATCTACCAATAATAAAAAGTTTCCCAATCACATCTCGTGTAATCAACATGGATGAATTATTATTATTGAATGTATCTATATATTCTCTCCTCAGTTTGTATGATATTTTACCGTACACTAAAAGACCCTTTATCTAAACAAATTCAAGTTCTATTTGTCATTACACATATACGGATGTAGAGTCCAACTGTAAATGTTTCTCTTCGCATATCCCAACTTGTCTGGAAGTTGGGGTCAGAGCGCAATTACAGGGTCAGAGCACAGTACAGCGTCCCTGGAGCAGACAGGGTCAAGGGTCTTGCTCAAGGACCCAACAGTGGACCCCCAACCTTTGGGTTCACAGCCCAACGCTCTACCCACAAGGCTACACTGTCCTTATCTGGGGTGGTCTTGATGTTTCGGTTCATCAACGTGCACCAAAATTGAAAGGCTGTCAAATCAGTAACTATCATGAACATTTAAAACAAATGAGCACAAAATGCAAACACATTCGACATTTATCAGGTCTGAAATGATCATTAGTGTGTATATATATATATATATACACTGTGGCACGGTGGCTGAGTGGTTATAGCACTGTCGCCTCACAGCAAGAATTCCGGGGGGGTTCGATCCCCGGGTCGGGCTGGGGACTTTCTCTGCGGAAGTTTGCATGTTCTCCCCGTGTCGGCGTGGGTTTCCTCCGGGTACTCCAGTTTCCTCCCACAGTCCAAAAACATGCACTAGGTTGATCGGAAATGTGTAAATTGTCCAGTAGTCATATACAAGATC